>CAEFZX010017098.1:0-41985 GCA_903066825.1 Alfaro cultratus
AACCACAGCGGAACTCCAACCATTACCTAGCAACCACAGCGGAACTCCAACCATTACCTAGCAACCACAGCGGAACTCCAACCATTACCTAGCAACCACAGCGGAACTCCAACCATTACCTAGCAACCACAGCGGAACTCCAACCATTACCTAGCAACCACAGCGGAACTCCAACCATTACCTAGCAACCAAAGCTGAGCTCCAACCATTACCTAGCAACCAAAGCTGAGCTCCAGCACATTTGGTCGGCTGGTTTTACTGCTATATGTGCTGTACAGTGGCTGTGGAAAATACAAGAGTTTTGTTGTTGACTAACCATTCAGAAACCACTTCCTGCATTCCTGTTAGTTGCATTTTAGCCAACAAAATACTTATTATTTATTCGATTGGATCTTTTAATATATTTCTATTATTGTATAGAAAAAGTTTAGGTGGTTAAATAAAAATCTGTATATTTCTATCCAATTAATTGGCAGAATAATCCACATTTACAGCCCTAAGAACAACACAAATCCAACAACAGAGGTTAAGCCAGTCAGATGTAACAAAGTCAACAAATTGTGCAATCATTGCTTGTTTGTCCACAACTCATCTGGCGGCGCTGGTTTCCCCATGACAGCACTCGTTAATTAATCTCTACATTTGCTCAGTACTACAGCTTAATGACAATGTTCAGAACGTAACATTTACTTTCTAATTTTCTATTTTTTCATGACATTGAGGAACTGCTCCTGAGTTCCGCATCTTTCATTTTGTGCAGCTATTACCAGCGTCTCTCTGAAGCCCAGAGCTGTTTGTTAAACTGCACACGAGATGGAGGAGAAATTCGCGCATAACTCTCACATGAATATTTGAGATAATAATTCAGATTTTGTTCAAGTGTTTTTCATGCCACACTGTGATTTGCACATGCCTTCACAGACGGCAGGTAATCAGAGCTGCTTGAGAGTGTGGGCAGTGCCGCTTGATTAACCCGGTCTCATCGTTTAAGAAGCAGCAAATGAATCCAAATCAGATCCGCAAGACGACGCTAAGAGCCGCTAAAGTGTAGTGGAAGCACCAAACTGAATCATTACTACAGATTTTACCTTTTAAAGCCCAAATCCTCCCAACATGTCGGGCTCAGCTGCTTGGATTAAATCAGAAGAAACTAAAGATAGGAATGCTTAATTTTTTAAAACATTTATTTTTCTGAACATATAGGTAGAATTTTGTAGATTTTAGAATAGGGGTGTTCAAAGTGCGGCTTGGGGGCCATTTGTGGCCCTTGGACTGATATTTTTGTGGTTCAAGAATGATAGAAATTTGTTTCTTGGACTTTTTATTATAAATCAGAATTATTACCAACATGATTTTCCTGCACTGGAAAGTATTCGTCTATCCAGAGACTAAAAGCCATTTATTTAATTTATTAAACATGGCTACATATAGCAAGCATTTTGGAAGAAAGTGACTCAAATCCTTTTTAAAAACTGAAAATGCATGTGTTCAATCGAACCTAAAAGAATTTTAAAACCATGTCTTTCTTTTCATACAGCAAACATACAAAATTCTTTAAAAAAATTTATTTTGAAAATAAATAACGCCTCCTTCCAAAAACAAAACAAAAATCTGGCTACTTTCTTTGTGTTTTCAGTAAAACGTGAGGAGGAGACTCATCGGTTTTATCGATGGTGGCCGAACTGATGGGACAGAGTAACCCTGACGCAAAACGTCTCTGTTTCATTTATTTATTCTAAAAACCATTAATGTGTTCAAAACCATTTAAAAGAGACACAATTAAAGACATATTGATAGATTTTTACCTTTAGTCAGCCATTAATTACATTCATTATTAGTTCCTTTCCTAGTTTCTGTTTTTGTTTGAATTGTTTTTATGTCTGAATTTTGCTCAGTATAAGTATAATTTAACTCAGCTAATTAAAATGGCAGATAATTTGTTGATTCATCTTTTATTTTATGTAAAGAAAATGTCTTTGGGATGAATTCAGCCTAAAACAGTAAACAGGTTGTCCACAGTCCTATTAGGTAGTAAAATGTGGTGATTTGGGAGTTTTACCCTCCTTTGGTTTGAGTTTGGTTTGTTTTTTTAATAAAAATAAGCAATAGGAAATCAGCTCAGATTCCATTTCAACCAGATTTGTTGTCCAGAAAAAGAAACACATCTGCCATGTGGAAGCTATTTGTAGGAAATAAAATCCTTCTTTGAACAGGAATGAGCTCACATTACCTGCATGTCAAACCGAAAAATATCCAACATTCCTATTTTTTTTTAAATAGTGGAGTACGTTTGCATCGGCGGTGATTATGTTCCAGAGAGGAGATGATGCCTCAGATGGAGGACAGACATGTGATTGATATATAAATCATCAGAGGCGTCTGCCACAACAAAATCAGCTGTCACAGCCTGGGAGTGACACTTTAAAACGGAAACACAAACGTGTGTGACTGACACAAACTTTTTGGGATCATTTCCGTCTGTTCTGCAGCCGCCACCTCAGCCATCTGATGGAGGAGAAAGTGGAAACAAGAGAAGCTGCCTTGGAAAAAAGAGAAAAGTTTCTGGCGTCTTCTTTCTTTCCGCCATCTGTTGCTGGCTCCTGCCTTTGTTTGAATTCATCTCTTTACTCTTTCATCTCAAAGCTCCAGCCTGAGACGCAGCCATACAGGTGACTACCTGCTTTAATCAATTATAGTGTGTGAATAGCTGCTGCTGCAGGCAGCCTGGGGCTCAGGCTCATCGCTTAAACCATCATTTGTGCAGAGATCTAAAAAGTTTACATACCCCTGTAAATGCCAGATTTCTGAAACGAGGTCATGATTTTTATAACTTTTTCCACCTAAATGGTGAAAAATGTCCTGATTGTGCCTCTTCTCACATGCTTTATGTATCTTCTTTTTATAATAAAAGGATTAAAATGACAAGATAAGAAAATGTCCACACTCATCTATTTTATCCACAGACCTTGTAGAAGAGTGTTTTATGGTCAGATGAAACCAGATTAGACATTTTGCCATTAAAACATGGCAGTGGCAGCAGCATGATGTGGTGTTTCTTTATACATCACCTTCAGTTATTAAAGCTAGAAACTAGAGATCAGGCCTGAGGCCTTGGTGTGGTGATGGACTCTGACCTGAACCTTCAGACACACATAAAGGCAGTTACAAAGCCAGCCTTCTATCGCCTGAAGAACATTTCCATGGAGAAGCAACATTCAGTGGCACCACAATCTGGACCACACCTCCAGAAAACTGTAAAACAGCCGAAACACTGACTTATTTTAATCTAGACTAAAAACCCAGCTGTTTAGAGTTGCTTTAGAACCACAACATGTTTGATGAGTATTGAGTTTTGATGATGACATTCATCAAAATGTAATGTTTGTTTCTGGTTTAATCAGTTGTTAACTGTTTAGTGTCTTTTGTGTTTTGGTGTTTTTATGATGTAAAGCACTTTGAGCTGCTTTGTTGCTGAAATGTGCTGCACAAATAAACTTGTTTCATTTCCGGGATTAAAGGACTGAAAAATGGACAGAAACTCGTGTTTATCTTCAGTTGCAACGATTACAGCAACAATAATCATTGCAACAGTTAGTTAAAAAGTCAATCTATTGCCATCATCCCCACCTGGTTCTGCTCTGCTCTGCATCCCCAGAACCAGAACCAGAACCAGCATTCAGTTTTTATGCTCATCTAAACATCCAGAATACTGCAAAACTGCCAAAAACAAACAAACTTTGCTTCCGTCACAGATGTGTGCAAATCTTTGTCTATTTTCTGCTAATGAGGAAAAAACACAATTTTACAATGCTGGCATTTCCACTAAATAAGAAATTAAATTAAAATCACAAGATTAAGGTTGTTCACCCAATAAGTTGTTACAAATCATGTCAGCTACATCTATCAGCCATCAGAAGAGACGCCAGCTTCTTTATTCAGGCCTTGGAGCAACAAACCCGCCTGCTTGGGAGCGATTATGTATGCAGAGTTTAGGGGAAAATTGTTGTCGGCCATTTTATAGAAGAAAAATCAATTTATGGATTCAACACGTTGCAATAACACACAATTTTTATGATGCTGTGAGAGAAAAAAACCATCGTCCTTCTACCACTTCCTGTCTTTTCTTCGGTGTTTTTACCAGTGGCAACTTCCGGCTGCTGATCACGTGACTGGTGTGACGCGAAAACAATGTTTCCATTACAGTTTTCTAAATAAATCTATTTCCACATGGCTGAAAAACCACTTCATCCTAGTGCAGAAACTTTTTACCAAAAACGGGAGATTTTATTTTTTTTTCTGTGTTTCCATTTAGCAAATTAAATTCCAATTTGCGCAGTGAAAACGCAGGAAAGACTGGGAGAAAACACTAAAGAGCGTCTCTCCTGAAGACGCAGATGCTTTTGGAGCTGGTTGCTCTCTTCGGGGATGTGACGGGCACAGATGGATCATGTCATGATTAGAGAACACGGCGGCTGGGATAACGCCTCTAAAGTGTGCGACTGTGGCGGCGAGGGCCTGACAGGTGAGCCGCCGATGCTAATTGGGTCAGACGCTGCATCGCCGCGGCTCCTCGGGGACCTGCTGGTTAATATTTCATAAAGCCATCTTCTCTCTTTGTGTTTTACTTCGAGGAACACAATTGATTTCAGAGCAGGTTGTCTTGGAGGTTGATGATATATTGGCTTCACTCATATGCATCAAGATTTAATGAAGAGTGGAGGAGAACATAACAGCTGGAGGAAGGAGAAGAATCGGCACGTTTGGGCCATTGAAGGTTGAAAAAAAGAGTAAATTTTCACCAAAAACTCTGAAATTATGAGAGAAATCTCAGAATTTATTTTTGAAAAAAAAAACAAGAACATTTCTGTAGCAAATCTTTTCGATTTGCTAGAAAAAAAATTACTTTGAGATTAATCTTTTATTTTAACAAAAACTTTCAAATTTGTGAGTCTGCAAAACATTTACTAGAAAAAAACTCAGAATAAAACTTTTCAAAGTCAAAAGTGTGCTAGAAAATGTAATACAATTTTAAGAAGAATCTCAGAAATGTCTAAAATAAAATTGTTTTCTGAGTTAAAACAGTCAAAAATGTTCAACTTTTTGAACTCAAAAACTTTGCAAAACTCAAATTTTTCCTTTTGAAACTCAGAAATGTGTTTTTGTCAAGAAAATTTATTTGTAGCAGATGTTTGAATTTTTAAGTCAAAGATTTCTTTGTGTTTTTCTAGAGAACTTCTGAGATTAATCTCATAATTCCTGAGTTTTTCCTAGCACACTTCACCTGCGAAGATCAGAGTTTATTGGTTTTCTCAAAAATTAACCTCAACCCCTTTTTTACTTTTCAAGCTAAAAAATTATCTGTTCATTCTAAAAAAAAAAAACTTCTGAAATTAATCTCAACTTTTCTGAGTCTTTTCTAGCAAATCTTTTGACTTTCAAATTCAAATATTTCCTTGTTCTTTATAGAATATTTCTGAGATATTTGGTGAAATTTGACTCCTTTGTTTCTATGTAAAACGGACAGCAGAGCCTGTCGTAGGAACACATGGTAGAGAGTAACGTGGAGTAAAACTGAAAAGAAAAACGAAAAGTTGAGATAAAACAATTAAAGAAGCACAAAAGGAGAGAAAAATATTTGACCATGAAGTAAAAATCTGAAGGACATTTAAGAATCATGACAGTCATATTAGAAAACTAATAGCTAATCGTGTTATTTCTGAAAGAAAAATATTATTTTTTATTTTAGTGGGGAAGGTTACATATTTCTACAACTGTGAATTCTCCTTATTTATAGGCACCACTTTAAAATAGTTTTCTTGCTTTAAGATGCCTCTGCAGCTGTTCACAAGGTGAAAATACTTTTCATTCAGATAACTCAAAGTATTATCATGAAACGTGCAACAAAAGCAAACTTTTGAAATTCACTACATCCCATAAAAAAAGAAAAATCCAACATCAACGTGACAATGAGAAAAACGTGAAGCTGCAGCTCTGGACCCCACTGACAATGAAGTTCTGGTCCAATAATTTAATCTGTCAGCTCTTTTGTTAAAACTGATTTCTTTCAAGTTTCTGTTAAACCAAGAGCAGCAGCCAGTCTGACCCTGCAGAGCACAGGAAATGGCCGGTGATGCTGGTTAAACACATTATTCATTCTTCAGTCTCTGCACATCTATACAAGCAGGTAAAAATGCAAAAAGTTAAAACTTCTTCATAACATGAATTTAAAGCACAAATGAATTGATAAACGGACATCAGACAGACATGAGTTTCACTTTTTAATGCTTATTTTTGGATTTGATTTCCACTGACGTCGTTTCTTTGTGTTTTTCTTGTTTTGATAAAATAAGTGCTGCAATTTATGTGATCACACAAATATATAGGTATAAAAAAAATCTTCTTTTCAATTAGATTTGTTCTACAAACTGAATAAAATTATAAATCCATCAATCTGATTTTTTCCCAGTTTGCTGCATGAACAGGTGTGTTGATTCAATGTCAGGGTGGAAAGAACTCAGCAACGTGCAGGGAGCCGTTTGTAAAGTAAGAGTCTAAATATTTAGCTACTAACTCAGTATCTAGTTAACAAGCTAAATATTTATCCTCACACTAAATAGTTACCAAATATTTAGTTAGCTACAAACTAAATATCTAGTTACCCAGCTAAATATTTATCTACAAACTACATTTATTCAGGACAGAATATGACTGAAAAATTTACTAATAATTTTTTCTCTTTCATAATTTCTCTCAGTGGAAAGCAGATTATTTTGTTTTATTATATTTTGTGTGAAATATTGGCTTTGATTCCTCTTATTACAACCACAGACTAAGTGATGTTTCTTGATTGACCACCTTTTAACTTGATTTGGTATTTATTGTGAAGCACTTTGACAAAAAGAAAAGGCTGTTAACATCGCAATATCAGGTTTTGAAAATACCAAACATGGACCCTGAAGACTGACTTAAAGGGTTTTTAAATACGTATCACTGAATTAAGATCCAGTAAGCTTGTGTATATCCGTTAAATTGAGGAAATGCAAATCAAGTGGAAACCTGGTAATCCCTCAGTGAGTTGATCTGAACTTCGGTTTAAATGTCCTCTTCAGGAAAGAGCCGTGCGATTAGCTGCACCAGGCGTTTTTTGTTTTCCTTCAGCCTCGGTTTTCGGAGTGCAGCTGGGAAATCTAAGCTGGGAGAAACATCTGTTTAGTTGTTTCTGGACTGGCTCGGATCAGGAGGCAGGAGCTTTTCCATCTCACTGAGGTCGCCGGGGGGTTTAACTTGGAGCGTTGCTGCTTTAACATTACGCCTCCGCTGAAAGATGGATATCCTGGAAATGCTGCAGGACTGCAAACTACAGTAGCTCTGTCTTTGAGTTTATACTGTAAAACTACTTTCTGATCAAAACGAAGTTGGAAAATCCTACCAAGTGTTTCTGTTGGTGTCAGTGAGGAGATAAAACATCAAACTTTAATCTTTTTGTTTTAGTTATTAATTCCTCAAAAATAATCTCTCATACATTTATTCAGCAGAGCTTTCCAACCATACAGGCAGATACGGGTTTAAAGAGGAGTGGCAAAAGCAAATGAGATGGATTAGCAGAGCTTTCCGATGCTTTAATCTACTGTGAAATATTGTCTCTGCTGTTTGTCTCATTCAAACAGCAGAGACACTGTCATAAACAACACTGTCTTCAGTCAGAGGCATTTTCAGGTTTGTTGCAAGACTGACTGCTACTGGAGCTCCTTCCTGCATCACCGTCCAAGACGACTGTGACGATACTTGGATGACGTGAGATACATTTAATTTCCCTTTGGGATAAAGAGCAACTCTTTCAAAAGTGAGTTTTGTTCTAACTTGATTGAGAGGCTAACAAGCAATTAGAAGATGAATTTATAAATTGAAATGTGCAAAATAAATCTATCAAATAATTTTTTTAGTAATTAGCATTTTCTACACCTTCCTAAGTTTCCTTATTTGATCTTAAGTCCCATCTGGTGAGTGATAAATTACAGAGATAGATTACTTTGATATCATGCTATATGTTGAGCCTTTGCACAGCCACTCTGAGTCCACACACCTTAAAGCTGCTCTAACCATGCATATTAATTAAAAACCAAAACTTCATCCAGACGTTCATGCAGCTGGAGATGAAGTTCAGCCAAAACATCCTGGGGTCACAGAGGGCCGTTTTTTATACCTTCTGGAGTCCGAGCTCCTGCGGATGCTGCGACGTCTACCTTCCCTTTTAGAGGGATTAAAAGGTGAAAAAAATAAATCATTAAGTGAGTGCAAGACATCGTCGAGTCTGCATTTAAATCATCTGAGAGCCCCATTGAGAATTATTAAAGCTTTTTCGAGGCTTTCCCATTAGGCATGAGCGAGAATCTGCCAAGGTTAGTGCAGCTGGGCATTCACTGGCCTGAATTTGAATTAACGTCATTAACACTTAAAGATGTCTGAATCTCTTAAGTTTTATAAAATGATTCAGCGAAGAGAAACTCTGTCCTGTTGAATTAAAATAAAAGGAAAAATAACATTTCAAAGTTTAGAAAGACTGAAGACAACGAGAAAAGTTGATGCATAGAGTGACAGAGTGGAACAGACAGCAAGTAAAACAAGTTAGAAAATGTAAGGGTGCAACATGTGATTATTTTTATGAATATTTCACTAAGATTGTTAACGTGACACCAACTCCTCTGCTTGAGGCCAAGATTGACCTTTGACCTGGAAGGAGCAAATCCTAATGCAAAGTAAGAGAAGAACTACGGAACATGGCAGACAGGAAAACCTGTTGGATCTGACAGGAAGTTGACTAAACTGAGAGTTACTGACCCTGGAGAGCTGATTACTAAAAAGGGAGCAGATATGGGATTATAAACTGGGCTGCAGCTGTGGAAATAATCCAGAGAGCTACAATAATCTGAAGAGAATGACTGCTGGATAAAAACACAGCAAGAAAACGCAGGGGAATAAACTAAACTCGCTAAAGAAACTAAATATACTGGAGGATGATGCATCTTTTCAGAATCTGTTCATCTGCTGCGGTTTATCATGCAGTCATGGTCAAGGACTGGACTGTACATGCAGGAAAGAAAGCAATAAAATTAAATGAAAATCATTTTAAAAGATCTTCGAAAATCCAAGACTACTAATAATTATGATGGATTTCAATGCATTTTCCAGCATATTTTACAGTAACTATGTGGACTCCATTTGTTATGGAAATCCTGTCTATATCAAACAAAACTTAAAATAATTTTATGTAACACAGTGGGTATCCAAAGTGCAGCCTGGGGTCCATTTTCAGCCCCTGGGCTGATCCTGTGCGGCCCTGAAAAAAAACAACTTTGCCCACCAACGCAGACGGTTGATGCAGATGAGACTTTTTTTCAATTAGGACAAAACTATGACACACCAACTAAAATGTTCCATAAAACACACAGTATTCATATTTTAATAACCAAACTTCCTCTTTCCCTTTAATTACAAGGTAAATACGGTAAATCCACTAGTCCATAAACATCCACATCTAATGTTTTTAATTACATTAGTAAAACTTAGCTAAATGTTTTCAGTTAAAAAATGACTTAACCGTATCCCTATCGCTCAGGATAGACTGCAGCTTTTCGGTTTTGTTCAACTGACCCCAAAATGAATGAAGTGGTCGCTTTTCTTTCATTTAGGAAACATACAAAACTTCAACAACGTATTAGGGTTAGGTGGAAAAATGAGGATTAAATTTCTGCCAAAAATTTAGAAAATTGGAGATTATTCTCAAAAACGTTTTAGGAATTTTCTAGAAAAAAATAATCTCAAAATTTCTTAGTTTTTTTTTTCTAGCAAATTTTTGACCTTTCAAACTCGAAGCCAGCTTGGAAGAAAACTAGTGGATCCCTGCCTTTTGACAGATTCACCCATTTGTGAAATTATTTTCTAAAATATCCATCAGAAAATGGAGATTGGGAAGCTACAATGCTACTTAATTGTACTGGGTATTTGCAAACCAGCCAACCCAAAAGCTCCATTTATTTTCCTTGACACTGATTGGCTGAACTCTAAAGAGACTAAATAAGGAATGTTATCTCCTGCCATTGTACCAGAACTGTTTCCACTGTGTATTTATACATCTTAAGATATATTTGGTGTTTGAACTATTAAAATAGGCAGTTATATAAAAAATTTGTGCATTAGCCAATTTAAGCTACTCGGAGCCTAAAGTTCTGCTTTTAAAGTTTTCTGTGATCAAAGTTGAGTTGAGAGTAAAAAGTGCAGTGGCTTCTGGATGCGTTTGATAATGAAGGTTGTTAATTCTGACATAAACTATATTGAATGAAAAATACAAGTGTTTAACACAGACTGACCTCGAGAAACACAGAGAACATTTCCAGACGTTCCCTTTTGATGGTTTCAGTTAACCTTAAACTCCCTGAAATGACGATGGAGGAAAGGTCATCTGCGTTTGAACTCTGTCATTCACGTTTGTGCAGAGAGGAACAGCTTCCAGACGGCGTGTAATAACATCTTGTGGTGCGTTGTGGAAAGAAAATGAGAAGAAACCCAGAGGTCAGTGTACATACACCTTAAAAAATCAAGTTACATCGATCAGACCTGAGAAATCAATAGAAAGAGATACAGTGTAGATTAAAGATATAAGACATTCGATGATGCTTTCATAACGTTGACGCGGTTCAAAGAGATTCTGACGGCTTTTTATTTGTTGTCTTGGAGAAAGTCAGGCAGTTCGACTTTAACTCTTTGCAAATGATCCAACACCCTAGAGAAGCCATGTGCACAGAACCTGCTTTCTTGGTGAACAGCAGGAACCACCCAGCTGTATAAAATGTAGGCTGTGCTGTGGGAAATGGGAAGCGAAGTTCGTCAACTTTTAGTCCAAACTCAAGTCTCTACTCTCTTTTTCTTTTCTTTTTTTGGGGTGTTGACATTTTAAATAAAATGTTAATAATGAAAACAGCTGTCATTTTCTATTGCATTTTTAAGCTGAAGCTTTTAGGTGGTGTAGACGTTTTGTAACATGTCAACATATTGTCCGGTGGTTTCAGAAAGCTACTCTAAGGTTCTGTAAAAGTACTCAGTATTTTCAAATGTAAGTACTTCAGTACTTTAGTTTTTGACCAAGCAACTTTTACTTGTAGTTGAGTAAGATTTAGCCATGAGCATCGATATCTTTACTGAAGTACTGAAGCTGAGTTCTTCTGTTGAACTCTGATGCAGACAAAAAAATTAAAAATTCTGGTCCGTCTACCTGGTTTCAGTCTTATTAAAGTGAAATCTGGTCCAATTCAAATGCATATGTGAACGCCAAGTGACTTCTCCAAAAGCATCAAGCGGACTACATTGCAGGGGATTCTGGGTAAATGTAACCAAAACAAATGCTACTGAGCTAGCGCTAGCGGGAGAAAGGGCTTGTTGTCTTTTGACAAAGACAAAAGAGAAATCCTCTGACTTATCAAATCTGACACCACTTCATTTTTGTTAACAGTTTATGAAGAAGAAAGTTGTGTTCAGTGTCTTCTTCAGAGGTTTTTGTGTCGTTTCCTTCAGTAGTTCTTGGTGCAGCGCCACCACAGTTGAAGGGGGGAACAGGTTTTTTCAAAGTGTTTGGTTGGTTTGACTCAGTGCAGTGAGAAAGAAAACGGCAGCAACTGAAAATAAATCCTAGAAATATGTTGGTGTTTGATTATCTATTAAAGTGGGACATAAATATAGATCTGAATGAGGAACCAGAAGAATATCTAGACTTAATAATAAAGAAAAAAACTACCGCAGTTTCTGCTGCCGCCTTCAGTCACACATCATATAGTGGACCAAAGTCTAGAACTACAGCGACATCTCATGGAAAAGTGATCAAATATGTTGGACACTTTCTTTTCTCAAAGTCCGAGGACCAAAGGAGAAACTGCATGTTTACCTGCTGACCGGGGGAAGTTCGCATAACCAAGCCGACATTGTTAACGTTAGCCTAGCAGCGGCTAGCTGAGGCAGAATGCTAACTAGCATAGATGTTAGCGTTTTGCAAGAGCAACTTTCTGCGTATGGTTTTACATTTATGCCACCAACCCAAATGAGCCACACCACCAACCAATCACAGGCAGGTCTTTTTTCATCCAATCAGATTATTTCTTGCAAATACAACAACCAGCAAATCCAGAAGCTGCACCAAATACCAGGCATTAATCTACAAAACGGCAGGATTTATATTTAACATAACAAAACTTAAAACAATAAATAGTTGGATTGTGGAATATTTAGGTAAGTTTATCATTAATTTATTTTACTTTTAAATGTGACCAGTAGTACATGGCTTGTTTTAAGATCCACTAGATGGCTGAAGTGCAAAAAATTAATATTTATTTTTTATCTTTTATTTTTTGCACTCAACTGAGAGCATACAATTAAACCAGCATTAACATACAGGATTCATTATTTCCCAGTACTGAATTCAATGTGTTTATTACCCAACAGACATGCATTATTTACAACATGTTTTTCTTTTTTTTTTACATTTATTTTATCAAAGACAACAAACGAAGCTCAGATGAGGTTGTCGTCTCTGAGCAGAGGAAGTTTCTTCACCGTCTTTGGAGGAAGCGGATCGCCTGCGGAGCTCCCAGCTTGTTAAACATGGAAGCTAGCAGGAGATCTGTCGCCTTCAAGGATCAGAGTGTGTCACGTTTGCTTTGGGAATTGTACTTCCAACACCGAGTAAATAATTCATCTTTATTCCGGCACTTTTTTAGGTGGCTAGTGTCACGTTGGACCTCATTTTGCCTTCAGAACTGAGAAAGATCTCATAAACATTGCTAAAAGGTTTTGGTTCATCAGGTGGAATCTCCGTTTCAAATTTCTTTGACTGTTTGGTGTAATTTGGGCCCCACACCACCGGGGGGCACCCAAGAGCAAAAACATAGCATGACAAACTAACATTAAATAATACAAATTAAATGGTAGGAAAACAATTTGTATGTTATTTTTATAGTTGGTACACATAAGTTAATATCTGCCACTGTTAGGGAAATATAAGATAAAAAAAACTTGTCAACTTGTTTACTGTAAATTTAGTGTTTGTCTGCTGACATTACTTTCTAATAGTTAAATTAAATAACTACACACTTAAATACCACTCTGCATCTCAAAATGTATTTTTTGTTTTTTTAGTTCGCTACTCCTGCATGGTTAAAATCAATGTAAGCTAATTACAAATTATGCTAACGATAGTGGGTATGTTGCCTAGGAACGATGAAGCATCTGATGTTGGTCTGTTGGTATGGGCCCCAAAACAGCTTGGGCCGCCCCTGGTCAGTATATAGATAAAAACTACTTTGATTTTATTGATAAAATATTATTTAAACTCACAACTGATATGTTGAGGGCCCATAAAAAGTTACGGTGGTCCGGATTTGGCTCCCAGACCTTGAGTTTGACACCTGTGATGTAAAAAAAGGAGGTAAAAACTCAGAACTCCTCACATTTCTGCATGCTTCTCCCTCCAAGCGTGTTGTGTTTTGGAGCCTCTGGTTCTCCTCCACCTCTGCCGGTGTTTGTGTGACAATTTGTCTAGGATCAAGCGTGTTTGTTTGTGAGTGGGTTTGAAAATACATCAAAGTTGTTCGTCTGCCTCCCTGCCTCGCCTTCAAAGTGCAGCGCTGACCCCCCACCGGCTGCACCGTGTTCAGGAGGCAGAGCGCTGCTGCCGTTTTACATGAAACGGACTCACAGTAGCCCTGCTGTCCTCAGGGAAAACAACATGGATGGCATCCAGAGCATAAACACACACACATTAACACAATACTGATCTATTCAAGAGTCTGGTTGAGGTTGGGCTGGCAAGATCGCTGCTGACTGGACTGAAATGCTGCTGATGCCTGCTGCTACTCACAACACACACACACACACACACACACACACACTCCGCTGGGGAGAACATTCACATTGATTATACCTGCAGCTATTTTTCTTCAGGTGTCACTTCATGCATGAATGATGCACATGGCTTCTCATGACCCCCCCACCTATTTCCTCCACACACACACACACAGCATTATGCAGCGAGTGTTTTCAATGCGACACTATGGTAACTTTCACTATGGAGACTTTGACGCACGTCTTCATTACAACATACATGCAGAAACTAACGATGGGACTTTGTGAGAAGCCTCATCGCGTGAGAAGCAGCCGCCCATTGGGACTGTGGGAGCTGTTTATATCTAGACTTATGGAATCACTGTATGCATGTATTTATGTGCATATATATGCTGTAAGGTCATGGAAAAGGAAAGCAGCATGAAAACAACTTCCACCCTTTGGGATGGCATTTCTAAAGTTCCGCCTGTCAGTAACACCAAACCCAAACCAAAATCTTATTTCTAACAGTCAAATTTTCAGCTTGTCTTTCATTCATTTATAAAAGTCACAGTTTCAACCTAAGTGTTTAGTTAGAAAGCTAAATATTTATTTGTAATCTACATATTTATTTGTAACCAGCTTCCAAACAACTATTACGTAGTAGTTGCTAGCTACTATTTAGCTAGCAAGCTAAACACTTAGCTTTCTGCTAAATATTTAGCTTCCAAACAACTAGTTGTTTGCTACTATTAAGCTAGCAATCTAAATATCTAGCTAGGAAGCTAAATATTTAGCTAGCAATCTAAACTTTAGGCTAGCAAATATTTAGCTTGCTAACCAAATATTTAGTTAGCAAATAACTAAATATTTACTAAATTAGTTAGCAAGGTAAATGTTTAGAATCAATCTAAGTATTTGTTAGTGCGCTAACAAATTCTTGCTGAGATTGCTAGCTAAACATGTAGGAAGCTAAATACAAAACTAATTATTTAGGTAGGAAGCTAAATAGTTACTTATAAACTAAATATTTATCTTCAATCAAAATAGCTAGCTAACAAATATTTAGTTTGAATCTAAATATTTAGCTTGCTAACAAAGTATTTAGTTAGCAAACTAAATATTTATTTGTAAACTAAATAGTTAACTTCAGCTAATATTCAGTTGGAATCTAAATATTAAGCTTGTGACCTACGTATTTAGATTGAAAGAAAATATTCTTCTAGAAAGCTAAATATTTAGCTCCAAACTAAATATTTAGTTAAGAAGTAAAATATTTACACATCTTTCTTACACATCTAAAACTAGTTTTTAAGCCATCAAAGGGAACCTTATTGTAAATTGGTACCAAAATATCTCCTGATGAATAAAACTACAGCAACTTAATAATTGCCTGAACAATAAACCTGTCAGTTCTGCATCAGGGTGTTTAGTTTTCTTGGGTTCAAAAGTGAACAACACCTTCTAATTATCCCGGTCCGGTTTAAGCGGCTCGGCGGTGAGAACGGCCAACCGGCTCTCCAGTCCGTTTCCATTAACACCTCTGTGTGTGCTTTCCCTGTGCCTGTTATCTCTGTAGGGGGGAATCTCAGAATGGAGTGCAAATGAAAGCAAAAGGGAAAGAAAGGAAAGAAAGGCGTCAAATCAGCAGGTCGGTCATTAGTGAACGGCTTCAGGTGACTGACTGAGAGGAGAGTCTAACCTGTGGGAGGCGGCTGAGCTGCTCAGAGCTTTTGTGTGAAACTTCAGCTCTTGTTAACATGAAAGAGAGACGAAGGGGGAGTTTTGGTTTTGGTAAACTTGATTCTTTGCTCGTTTGAAGTTTGATTCTGAAGTGTTGAAGTTTCTCCCACGCAGGACTCTTTCCCTCCTCCTCACATGACAACTGTTTAAATTAAGACTCATGTTTAAAATGAACCTGTTATTCAGATCAACTCAGAGGAGGAACGATGACGTCACTGCGCCACAACGCCTGCTGCACCAAACCTTGGAGGTTTTGCTGCTCTGCATTCATTCTGCATTAAAAGAACAGGATTTCTTTTTCATCTCTGAATTACATTAAAGTTTAGCCTTTTATATCAATATAACAAACCTTTAATAATGCTTCAGAAGAGTTAAAAATCAACCTGCATTCTGTTCGGTGGGTTCTTAGTGCCGAAACTAAAGATGATTTTAGTAATCGATTATTCTGACCATTAATCGGATTTAAAAAGGCCGCATTGTGCAGATTTTTCATTTAAACTCTTAAGCCATTTTTATACAAAATTAGAAATACATTAAAAGATGCAAATAAATAATTAAATTCCTTTCTTAAATAAGAATCTCACTAACAGTGTACGTAGTGTACTCTCGATCATCTGTTGCTAAAAAATACTTCTACTGTTTATGACTGATATGTAGATTTTTCTGTTTGGATTAACCAATGTTTGATTGAAAAGTAAAAAGGCGATTAAAATTTTTTTACGGTGATTTGAACCAGATGAAACTAAAACTGCCACTTGAAGAGTTCAGGATAGAACATATTTACAGGAAGGTTTTTTTATATGCACCTTAAATCAAAATGTTTTGGTTTTTTGTACCGTTTTGGCTTCATTGCTGCTCTGACTGGGTTTTTCTGTTAGCAAATTACATTTTTAGAGTCTCTATATTCCAGTTAACAATTATTTATTGTTTATTATTAGCTGGCCTTTACACCCAGCTACTCTTCCTGGTGTCCATCATTAAAACACACATTTACAGTAGAAATCATTCAAATATATCACAGATGACAGATTTAACATACAGAGCAATAAAAAAGAAAGTCCAGAAATTTTATTCAGGTAGAATTAGCAATACTTCATAATGTCAAAGTATTTTTTCTTATCTCTGTAATCTTTTCCCCCAATAATTTAGTTTTTTAGCTTTACGACAATGTTGGGCTGCTTTAATTTTAACGTTTCCTTTAGAAATACAGATGAATTGGTTGGTTGATTAATTGAGCTGCTTCTTAACTCATTATTGACAGATTTTTTTGTATTTATTCCCATAAACCAAATGGATCTGTTCACAGGAACCCCGGTTAATCAGATGGAGGAAGCTGAAAGCTCAGTGTGAATAATCGATGCCGGACTTTGATTTGCCTCAGGCAAGGCCTCAAACCACGACTCCATGTGTGAAGGTAACAAACATGGCCGTCTCAGTACTAATCTGCACAGATTCAGGCTGTAATGCCAACATAATTCATTTATATATACTGGACACCTGAGATCCACAGGAGTTAAGGACCAGCCACCAACCAAAGTCCACAAATACCTGAGACTCTCTAAGATGAAGGTTTGGAACTGCAAATCTTAAAACATCCCTGAATTTATCATATTTTCCATCCAAGAAACCAGACATTCCCTAATTGAATCAGTTTTAATCAATAGTTTTCTTTTGTGTTTTTTGAATCCATTCTTGGAAACAACATTAGCTGGAGGACAACAGAAGAGATACTACGAGTTAGAAAATGTACAAAGAGAATTTCAAAAGTCCTTTCAGAAAGCTTCAAGATTTATTGATCAAGATCAATTTATAGGATGACAGGAGGATCTGACTACATGGGAGGGAAATGTTTGCTTTACGGCTTATGCAAACCAAAAATAAACCAATCATTTACGCCATGATTGATTTGTTTTTAAACAAACTATGTTTCTGTTCACGTCAGTTTTCTCATTTCTATCTAAGCCCCCAAATTTTATACAAAAATAAATGAACAATCATCAATACTTTAAAAAAATTGATGATAGCAAAGAGGTTTAGCCACTTTGCTATTTTCTCCTACTACTCTCCATCTGTGCATCACCTCCAAACAGTGATGGGCAGTTACTGTATCATTTATCATTTATTGGAAAAATTTGATTTATCATTGTCTCAATAAATTTCCAATAACAATATCAAATAAAAAACAAAAGTGGTAGTATTATCAGAAATGTTATGCTTACCATTTTCTCCACTGTTTGTTCCACTAGAGCATTAATGCATATCAGTAAATTCAAAAATGTGATTAAATGTTGTTACATGGAGCATAAATCACACAGCATCCAAAAGAAAACTGTTTTGAATGCAGTCACAGCCATACAGTCACCTAAAGAAGAATCAATAAATGTCTGTTTTATCATAATTTTTATCATTATTACAATATTGTCACAAAATATCTCAATAAAATTCAGTGTCCACAAATGTTTCTGTGGAACAAAATTAAATTATTTGTTTAAAATCCTGAAATATCACAACTATTTCAAAAATCAGCTTTGAAAGATGAAATCCATCTTTCCAATTTCTATTGGCTGGAGTTTCTAAAGCAGCCAATCCAGGAACGCCATTTCATTTTCCTTGATGCTGATTGGCTGAACGCCAAAGTGTGGTGTTGGTTTCTTCTGATGGTTTCCACTGAGTGTATTAATTAATATTAAGATATATTTGGTATTAAAATAATCAATTGTAATAATTTTAGCTTAAATTTCCATGTATTATAAACTAAATTTGACTGAATTCTATATTTAGGATTAAACTGGAATGTATTGATTATGTTTGTGGATTTAGAGTAACAATATTCGTTACTGTCCCACAATTTGGCAGCAAAGTGAGAGGAAATAGACACAAAGATAGAATATAAATATAAATAAAAATAAAAACAGAATAAAGAATAAAATACCGTACAGTAAGGGTAACATTTTATAATTTTTTAATGGGTGGTTAATAAACTGAACTGAATCAAATTAAACTGAAACAATCTAAAAAAAAAAAAAGTCAGTAATGTTTTTTTAATAGGAGCTACTTGAGTAAACAGAATAAAAATGTAAGATTAGCTCAGCAATCATGTGAAACGGTGGCAGCTTCATCATATCCGGGTAATTAGTTTGAGGGTTTCACACTGGGTTTATTATTGGTGCCATTATCTGAATAAAATATCTCTTGTCTCCTTTCAGGACTTCATAAAATGAAGTTCTTTAAACAAATGGCTGTTTATGAGGTGTCAGATAATTCAGAGCGAAGCTGAGCAGAGAAAGTGAACGTCTCTCTCTCTGCCTGGTTATTAGTACCATTAACGCTGTGAAGACTCAACCAGGCATCAGCTGGATGCCGAGGATGTTAGCTCTCCTGCAGACAGATCTGCTCTGACCTTAATACGCTCTGTGCATTAGGCAGCTGGCTGCAGTCAGAGCTTCAATACAAACGAGGTGGAACTTTCCTCCAAAGCAGGGATGAGATTAAACGACTTTATGTGAGGCGTTTTGGTCGGATGAGGCCTGTGATCACTAACTAAACTGACTTTAATAGTGATGAGTTCTGAACGCGCGTGTGTGTGTGTGTGTTCTCTGATTTGAGATAAATTGGTAAAATTGGAGCTCGTAGTTGTAATTCTTTTAATAAAAAGAAGAAGGTGACTCCTTCCCAAGCAGCTGGTTTCTCACCTTCCAGTTACCTCTGCATGAACTTGTACTGCAGGTAAAACTCTGTAGGTGACTGGACCGACTGCTGCTGAATGAATATTCATCTATGATCGCCCGTTTAAGATCCCAGCAGGAGATTTTTTTTTATAGCCTGAGAACCGGTGGGACACCTAAATGGAAACATCTCCCCATTTTCCAGCTGGAGCAGCTAAATCCTTTTTTTTTCTGGCAATGAGCCGCGGTGAAAATCTGTTCGATCAGAGGAAACATGAACGGCAGAGTCAAGAGGTTTTCTATGCAGCAGAATAAAACAAGGTGAAGCAATGGTTCAAACCCTGACACTGACTCCCCACACACTTTTCAAGTGTTTATGCCAACAGTTTCTGTTTAGAGTTAGCAGAGTGATCAGCTAATAATCTGGGATTTACTTCAAACTAACATTCTGGATGTTTTCACACAGTAGACTCAGCTTTTTTATGTTTTCTATGTCAAACAAGTCAATAATTAAAAATACTTGGCAAGATTTTGTGGTTTTGCAGAGTAGGATTTCTCTTTTGTGGTTGACAAACGATCACAAGCCATTTCTCCCACTAGCACTAGCTAGCTGGCGTTTGTTGTGGGTGTAATTACCCAGAATGCCCTGCGCTGTAGTCCACTTCCTGTTTTTGGAGCAGTCTTCATTCCGCTTAGTGTTCACATATGCATTCAAACCGCACCAGAGTTCACTTCAACCAAACCAAGACAGAGATTTTTAGGCAGATGAAAGTTCACTATTTCATAAACCAAATTTTGCACTTTTAATTTAATGAATTTTGAGGCCCAGCTGTGGTTAAATCTGCCAGTTTTGGCTCCCGTCTAAACGGTTCTATAGGGTTGATTAAATGTCTTTAATAAATCCATCTGTTTTGGAAAACTGAGAAATTTAAAACTAAGCCAACAGTCTACTAAATCCTTTCCAAACCTGTTTAGTTAGTGCAAACACAAACTGCTGATTGAAAAGATCTGCAATGAATGGTAAAAAGCCACAAAGGAATAAGATATTTTTTCATTAAATTCAGTTCAAACGGCTTCTAGAGTCTGAATAAAACGATGTGAGAAGATTAAAAATGACTTTCAGTGTCTTTTGTGTGTAATAAATGTTGCCATGGTTAGAAACACCGATGGTTACATTTGAAACTGCATGTCAGCAGTACATCTGTAGCTGTTTCTTTTTTCTCCACGGAAACATTTCCTGAGAAAATCAATTCAGCTCCACAGCAGGAAGACCTGGGCTGCAGGAGGGATTTACCTCATCATTAAAACCAACACTGGCTCGCTACAAAACCGGCCAAACGCGCTCACCGACTCTCAATTTTTACATTTAGTCAGGGAGCATTTGAATAAAGGCAAAGCAGCATTTAGCCTTTAAAGTCCGACGCAGAGAATGCTCCAATTTAGATATAATTTAGTCGACAGGCAGACCGGACGCTGTCTTCTGGTTTAGGTGAGCTAATTAATCCGGTGGCGCTGAAAAGCGCTAGTTTACAGAACAAACGAGAGTTGTGTCAGTAACTGGAATTGTTGCACTTTCACTCAGGTTTTGATGTAGTTCAGAGCTGATTTATGAAGATTTCAGTGACTGAAGACATGAGATGATTAGTTCTCAAAAATCACATTTTCTGGGTTTTAGTACTTGCATATTGGTTTTTATTGCTTCTAAAAACAGCCAACGTGCTTAAGAAGGAAACATAACCAGCCAGTTTTTGGCAACAAGTTAATGGTTTCAAAAACCTTCCGGAAAGTAACAGTACAAATCAGCAGCTGTTACCTAGCAACCCCAGCGGAACTCTGTTCATTACCTAGCAACCAAAGCAGAGGGCCAAAATCTTTGTCCAGCTGGTTTTACCGTGGTTTGCTCTGTACAATGGCTGCTGGAAAAAACAAGTGTTTTGTTGTTGACTTACCATCCAGAAACCACTTGCTGCATTCTTGTTGGTTGTGCAGGAGGCTCTACTAATGCTTTTCAAGATGTATGGTTCTATAACTGCACTCCTGTTTGCAGCCATTTTCACATATGAGTGTAAACAGTGAGTAAAAACAGCTCATTCTGAAAAGAGCTCCGAAAAGGCAGAACTGAGCAGAATAAATCCCTTTATCCAAGAATGATTTTGTGTAATATATATATATATATATATATATACATATATATATATAGCAGTTTTTAAAGAGACAGAGACCCAATTTCAAGGCGTTGAATCAGGAAGTAAAATTTCTTTTAAGTCATATTTGATATATAGCATTTTTATAATATAAAGTGGCACCATGTGTACAGCTTAAAGAGCTGCCTCTTTAAGCTTCCTCTTAAAACTTGTAGAAAACCTTCCCTGAAGAGCTGAAGCTTTTGGAGACGTTAAGTGTGACAGTAGACCTGTGGATTCTACGGTGGCCCTGAAGTGCAAACCACAAAGTCGTAGTTCTGCTCAGTTAAACAACTACAAATCTAAAAACACAACATAATCAAATATGCAACATTAATCACAACGACAAACTAAGAAAACACGACATTAGGAATCCTTTAGCAATGGAGCGAATATTAAAGAGGGTTGACTCATGTTTTATAAAAGCTGCTGCACAGTAAACGGTACTAAACATATTGTCCAGATTTTCTGTTTCCACTAAGCCGGCCACGCCTTCCAGTCTGCAGCACTGGACTCACATTCGACTCTTTTCTGGAGACACTGGATTCTTCTGGGAGGTCCCTGATGTGAAAAGACTGCAGCGCGGCTGTAGGGTTAGCTGTGCTGCGTCTCCAGCAGGTGATACTGTATATGTCTGTGGCATTCGGATCAATAAGTGAGTGCAAACTGCTGGAGCAAGAAACAGGAGTAAAAATATATTAAAAATTTGTTTTTTTCTGTGGCAACAGAGCTCCATGATCCCCTTTTTTCCACGTTGTTCTGTTTTGTCGTTGCTAATTGAAATCCTTGTTTGCAGTTTAATCCCAACGTTCTCAGCAACCAGCAGATAAAATCCCAGTTTGGTGAAGGATTTACTGGGAAGCAGAGGTTTAATAAGGCTCTGTCTTGGCTTTAAGCTGCTGGTGCATAGCCAATTACACTGACTGGCTGCCAAACTTTTATTGCCAGTTGACAAACAAACATCGAGAGCATGATTAAGGTGGGCCGGAGCCCAGATGGGCCAACACCACTGCTAGCAAAGTTGGACGGATCGCAGAGAATGTGAGATAAACCAGACTGGTAGATTTGTGGCGATGCTTCTGCTTTAATCAGCTGCTCTGGAAGAAAACCAAGTAATTAGGAGGCAACCGAAAATGATTAATAGTGTTAAAGAGCCATTCAGTTGAAATGGTTAAAGGAAATTAAAAAGTGATGAGATTAAATCAGCAGAACTGAATGTTGAACATGAAGAACCATCCGTCCACTGCAGACATGAGACGATATCTGTGTTAAATTTACTCCAAAAGTTTACATGAACAGCAATATTCAGCTTCTGGCATCATAGTTAAATGAGCTGCAGTTTATGAAAAAGGAGAACTTTAGGATTGCAAGTGGCTCTCTGGAACGACGGCGTATTAGGGTCATAGTAGATAGAAAATGAAAAGATTAATGGTAAATTTACTCAAAAGTTTTTTGATGAATCTGAGAAATTTCCTAGACAAAAACAAGAAAATTTCTGAGTTGGAAAAGTCAAAAAAATGCTAGAAAAAGACCTCGAAATTTTAAGATTAATCTTAGAATTTTTCTAGAAAAAACCTCGAAATTATCTGAGTTTCAAAAGTAAAAAAATTTTTGCAGATTTTGGAGATTTTCTGTGTTTCAAAAGTAGAAACTCTTTTGAAACACAGCAATTGGATCAAAAAGCCAAACTCTGCTCCGCCAACAAAGATCGTTCTCGGTTTATTGAAGTGAACTGTGGTGCAGTTCAAATACAGACATGAACGGCAAGCGGACTGAAAACCACTCCAAAAAGCAGGAAGTCGGCTACAGCGCAAGGCATTGTGGGTAAATACAGCCAAAGCTAACATGCTAGCAGGAGAAATGACTGGTGGTCTTTTACCAAAGACAAACAACCACTAAATGTTACTCCATTTCTGTTTACATTTCGTGAAGAAAGTTGAATCCAGTGTCTCCTTCTAAGGTTTTTTGTTGCTTCTTTTAGTAGTTCTTAGTGCAGCGCCCCCACAGGCGAGGAGGGGAACAGGTTTTTCAAAGTATTTGATCATTTGACTAAGTGCAGTGTGAAAGCGAACCACAGCAGCTGGAAATGTTGCCAAATGCTCCCAAATTGAACCAAATGAACCCGACTATCAGCGTTTTAGTGAAGTAAAATAAACTCCCATGTTTGGAAAAGAACACAGACCGTTTTTATTTGTGCAGAATCACTGTGGTGAATATGTATGACGCCCGGTTTGAATCGTGGCATCACACGTGGAAATGAAGCCCTCCTGAGACACACACACACACACACACACACACACACACACAGGATGATCTAACAGGAGCAGCCCTCTGAGTTGGAGAAACTGAAGCACTTATCCAACAAAACACAGTGAGCGCAGAGACGGTAAGGAATTATAAGGAAGGGCGAAAAACTGGGATGAAAGTTAAAGGAGGCTCTGGGGAAAGAAAGTGCGATGGAAAGAGAGAGAAGGAAGGAAGGAGGAAGAGGAAGAAGGACACCTTGAGGAAGAGTATAAAGACTGTGGTGAGTTAGATGTGAGCTTTCAGCCCAAAGTTAGTGGACTGTGAGAGGAATGGACCGAAAATTAGACAAAGATGTTCTTGTGCTGGAAGCATCTGCCTGTCAGTGTGAGCGGAAACACAAAGAGGGCAGCGATGTGTGGCCATGATTGTTGCTGCTGATTTCCCTGACGGTGCCGCTCTCCATTGAGCGGCTGACAGCAGGAGCGCTGCCGGTCCCCTCGCACCGCCGCCGGGGTGATTAAAAGACCTCGGATCAAACGCCGTTTGTTGGGGAATGTCTGCGTGTACAGAGCAGTGTGGAGGCGTCACAAACACAAACACACCTCAGTGAGAGCCGCAGACCCAGGAGGCCCGGCATATCATAATAATCACTTTGGCATGAAAGCTTTTTACATCTATGGAAGTGTTTTATTTAGGAGAGACGCTCCGGTCGGTCCAGGACGCACACTGATAATAAAACAAATGTTTCTGCCACAAGAGACCCGGAATAGGAGAAAATTCCCACAAAGAAGCACAAATAAGTCAGAGAGAGGAAGCATTGATCAGGTTTTCCTGATTTCCTATTAATAAATGTGAGCTGCTTTCTTTCTTTATAAGAAGAACAAATCGGTTTTCATGGTGGTCCAACAGAGATGAGGTTGATCTGTTCCTACATCTACCATGGCATATTTGGGCCACTGTTGATGTAAAAGGAGTCAATTTTGACAAAAATCTCAGAAAGTTTAAAATTAATGTCAGAAATTTTCCAGAAAAAACTCTTCAGTTTCTGAGTTTTGAAAGTCAAACATTTTTGACTTTTGAAACTCAGAAATTTCCAAGTTTTTCTTGAAAATTTTTTAGATGAAGCTCAAACTTTCTGAGTTTTTTTCTAGCAAATTTTCAACTATTCAAACTCAGAAATTTCCAGGGTTTTTTCTAGAAAATTTCTGAAATTAGAATCTCTACCAATGTAATATGTATATTTTTTGTAGAAAATGTTGGTCAAAGATTTTTGTTTTAAACTACTTTTGGCTCCAATATAAATTACGACAGATGGAAACGTGCTTGGCAACGTTAAACGCACAAGTTTCCACTTATTTTCTGGCCTTCAGCAAAGCATTTCAGCCTGAAACCTCCTTCCAGGGAAACACGACTGTTCTCTGCAAGATGGCTCAAACCATGCAGCATGTAAATGAATCCATGCAACACTTCTGACCAGCGTTCATAAACCTGGGACCTGGGGAAAAAAACGCCATCGGCCATCAGCTGGTGCATTATTCAGCCTAAAAGCTTGTTAAAGAGAGCTCACAATGGAGCTGAATGAAAGATTGATGAGTTTTAAAGCAGTTTAGTTAGGCTGCGTTATGTAAAGCAATAAAGGAGCAGCAGAACGACGGCATGTAAAGGCAGGAAGGGAGCGGAAAAGCAGACAGCCGAGAGGGAATTACACCTGAGACACCAACGAGGAAGACGAGGAACGAAGACAGGATTCAAAAACGCAAAGAATGCAAATAAACACAGCAAGCATGACGCGATATTATCAATAAATTAGTTTCTCTTTGTGGTTTCAGTGATTTGAAATATTGTTTTTCCCAAAATACAGACCAACATTCAGTGGATTCATGTCAGCAGCTGGAATGTTGCCTGATAGGAGGGATGCACCGATTGCAGTTTTCTGGCTGATTGCTGATTTCTGACCTTTAAAAATCTCACCTGCCAGTTTTGATGGCCACTGTGGGGCGACATGACCTGGTGGGCGGGGCCAACAGTCAAACCTCTCTGGACAGCGGCTGATTTTTAGACCTTTGCTGAGGTAAATAAGATCGAGGAATAAGATCAGCTTCACATAAAAGTATCGGCTGATCGCCAATATCTAAATATTAAGGGATTTGGCACCAATAAATCAGCTGGCCGATAAACCGCTGTCGAACATTAGATGTGTTTCCATTGACTGTATAATTCCATAAATTAGAATTCTTACAATAAATTCATTTAATGAAAATCAATCTTTTTGCTAAGTGTGATGATGAGGTGGTTTTTCATCTGTATCAAAATTTGTGTGTTTTGCAAAACTGCAATGGAAACACTTTTTTCACATCATTGAAGGCATGTGATCAACACCAGGATGTTACTGGCGGAAAACACAAAGAAGACGACAGGAAGTGGAAAGAGGATGATGCCGCGACGCATTTCTTAACTTATTCACCTGTGATTTGAAATGCTTTTTCATTTAATGGAAACACACAATTGTGAAATTATGCCTTAATAAATTCACTTCATGGAAATGCGCCGGTTTTCTTTTTTCTAGTTGACATTTTCCAAAATGGCTGCCGTAGTAGCAATAGGGAATATATGTCTGCACTAAACTGGGCAGCAGTTATTGCCAGCGTTAGATTCAAAATCCACTAATTCACTAAACAAAAATCTTAGCTCCACTAACACTAAACCACTAAGCACATAAAGTAAGGAAGCTAATTCTAGCCAAGACAACAGCTGTCTCTCTATTTTCCACTGACCATACAATTACATTTCTACAATAAATTTGCTTAGTTGAAACAAAAGTTTTGTCTCCATAATGAGGTTTTTCGGTTGTATCGAAATTCGTTTATTTCACAAAAATTATAGGAAATCTGGTTGATTGTCAGGAAAATACACTGAATTCTCAAATTATTCCCCTAAAATTCACCTAATCGCAGATTTTTTCAAAAAGTATAGCAAAAATTTTCTCAAGAAAACACAGATTGGGAAGTTGGCTTGCATTTGCAAAGCAGCCAATCCAAGAGAGGCATTTATTTTCCTTGGCGCTGATTGGCTGAACTCCCAGGAACGGAAATAAGTTAGACAGTTGATGTCAGCTAAGATGGTTCCTACTGTCCGTGTTAATGAATATTAAAGCAGATCTTGTGTTTTCACTATTAAATTGGTGATGACTCAATAGGTAGGTAAGCACGTTTTGCAACAAAAATATGTTAAATTACACAACATATCGATGCGTTTCTGTCTGAATTGATCCTGAAAACGTTTCTGAACCAAACTGAAACATCAGAGATGGATCGTCTATAAAACAGTTTAAGATTCGTTCTCACTGTAAATCCATGCAGCTTGTCTTCTCTCCTAAACCTGTGTGTGTGTCAGAGGAAGTGAACCGTGGAGTAGCATTAAACCAGCAACACACACACACACACACACACACAGCTAGCATGTGAGGAAGACAAAGTGGGAGGTATATCATGGTGGACGGAACCACTGACCCTCCTGTTGAGTTAATGAGCTTTTATTGACTCCAACACCTGAAGTCGCTGCTGTAACTTATCACAGTTAGCACCTCACTCCCCAGACACATAAAACACTCCAGGGCGTAACACACACACACACACACATCCAAATGATCAGTTTATGTGCACAGAAGACACACACACTCGTTGTTGGCAGTGCTCAGGGGTATAAAGACACAAGCAGGATTAGATACTGGGGATTACAATAAAACGAGCTGCAACTGTTTTTATTAAACCTGCAAAGTGTCAGAAAAAATAAACTGTGGAGTTTATAAAACATATCTAATTTCTCTTTAACTCTTTAAATCCCAAGTGTACAAAAACAACACAGATTCAGCATTAAAGCAGGAGCTGTTTTTATGTTTTTATGCTCTAAAGTGAACAGATGTGTATAATTAGAGGTGGAACTCAATTTCATTTTTTAATCTAGTTAATTACAGGATCTGCAATTAATTAATTGAAAACTATAAAGACAAGATAATCAATGATTTTCTAGATTTAATCTGTTATTTAGGGTTTTTATCAAACAGTTAACACTGTAACGCTGTTATTTTTTTTCTAAATAGGATCAATTTTTAGTGACGACACTGAAATTCTCTGCAGCACCTTCCAGGAAAACATCCCAGTTGATTTTCCGATTCTTGTTTTTTTCGACCAGCAGGAAAGTGAACAACCAATCCTTCCAAGGTGATTTAATAAGACTAAAACCTCCAAAAAACCTTCAGCAGCATCTATTATAGATAACACATCTCCAACTCTCTGTCCTCATCTGAATCTCAAATGCAAAGGTTCACATTTAAGTCAAAATGGAAAAAAGAAATCACCTTTTTTCTGGTTTGTTTGTTAAAAAGATTCAAAGAGAAATGAAGAAATGCGTCTGAGTCACAAGGTTTTCTAAGGAGTTTTATCTGTGAACTATAGGAGAAAAGCTTTAAAAGTTTAAGCTATGTTGAGGTTGCAAGCTATTACATTTTCTGTAGATTTCTGAATGTCTGTGTAGGAAGATTTCCTTGTAAACATCTGAAGCAGACAGTCGAGTCTTCCTCAACCTTCAGCCTTTAGTTAGATTTTTTTGCTTTCTGTTTGCTGCTTCTTGTTCTTCTCTGGTCGGTGCATGGTTCATCGCCAGTGGACGGTTTCAGAAGGAGGCTGCGGTCGATTCCTTTCCTCTTTTTTCATCTCAGAGCTTCAAAGCTCGACAGAAACCTGAGCTCTGTCCACTTCACCTCCTCACAGCCGCGCTGCGTTCAAGAACACGCTCCGCCACGCGTGGGCTGCTGCAAATGTGTTCAGCGGAAGAGAAACGCACATTTTACTGAGGCTCCATGCATTTTTAATTAACATTCAGTCATTTCATATGAACCAGCTTAAAAAACTCTTTAAAAAGGAGCCTATTAGGAAATATGTTGTATAAGATGTATAAGATCCATACACTGTGGAAGTAATTTAAGTTTATCTGGTGTTTGGAGCTTTAAATGTTTATAAGTTGATGAAAGAAGCAGGAAATCACAAGACCTTGTATCTTCTATCTGCTCCTTTCCAAGCAAATAATGTAAAATTGCATGTTAGTTGGACATAATAATTTGTTTTAATTTTTTTTCTAGTTTTTACTTTTTGTTTGTTCAAAATAAATAAAATAAATAAATAAATTTCTGCTGTAATCTGTAGCAGAACAGATTAAATGCTGGAGGAGCTGCTAAAAAATATTAATAATAATAATAATAATAATAATTTCTGCTAATTGTGATGAATTTCTGCGTCCAGTGAATGAAAACATTTAAAGAGCAGCTGAAGCCCAAATAAACCTTTTTTGGTCGATAAAATGTATAAGTTGAGCCTTTAGGCAGCCGTCTTTATGTTATGACATTTTTGTTTCAAATTGTTTAATTCTGCAAAATGTGACTTGAAACCGTCTCATTGCTGCCCCCTTTGGGTTGGACGGTGGCCACTGCAGTTGGATTTTTCTATTGGTTATAATGATACAGCTTGGTAAAACTATTTCACAAAGGCCTGCATGTGGATTCAACACCTTCTCACTCAGACACGCCCCCTGGTGGTGAGGCAGGAGTTGGAATAGTGAGTGTGACGAACGTTGTTCGATAACAGAGAAAAAGTCGCTACATTTGTCGCAAGTTGCTCTTTTTGATAAAAAGTCGATAGAAGGGTCTGAAAAGACACTAAATATCAGAATACAGTCGTTTCTTTGGGAACAGTCCTTTCCCCTTCTTAAAGCTGCACTGTGTGACTTTTATAAGTAAAACTTTATTTGTTCAAACTGTCAAAACAAAAAATAAAAATAATAAAACTGAGCTCATCTGCTTTCTCCTATATCTAACTAGAGACAACCAATCAGAGTCAGGAGGCGGGTCTTAGCACTGTCAATCACCGTCCATGTAGTGCTGCTAATCCCTGCTGCAGCTAGCATAGCCTGTCATGAATGCTAAGGCTAGGCTGTTTCTCCACCATTAGCACATTTAGCAGCGAGTACATGAGGTTAATTAACAGCACTAAGACCCGCCTCGTGGCTCTGATTGGTTATTTTTGGTAGGGAATGTTTAACTTCTTCATACGATAATAGCAGGAGTTGGAGGAGACTTATCTTTTCACGTATTATGTGTCTCATAACAAACAGTCACAGAATAGTGACAGATTTAACAAATATGTAAAAATCATATGTTTTATATATTTCTTTTATTGTATAGGCCTGTTGTAGTGAAGGGACCTGAGCTAAAGTCAGTAAAAATCAGTCAAAACTCTTCATGTGTTTTCCTTCTATCTCTGTTAGCTAGTTGCTAAGCTAAAGCTAAGCTGAACCTAAAGGAAATGACATGTTAGGAATGCAAATGAGACCTCTGCTTTGAGAAAATGCCACCGAAGGGTTACGCCCTCTTTGGGGCGGAGCTTAGACAGAGGCTAACAAGAGACGTCACCAACTGTTGCTTGTCACCATTTTGACTGTCAGCTCTTAAAGGTAGCATGTCAGACTGGACCAGCTGTATTTTGGTATTAATAAATGGAATTCATGAATTCATCTCACTGACTCGTCTTCAGCCTCATACATCACAAACGTAGCATGGAGATGATTCTCCACAGTCTTATTAATCATTCAGGTGACAAAGAGGGGCAAAATAATCTTCATATTTCTGCAATATGAGCATTTATGAACCAGAGGCAAAAGCTTTTTACCTGAACTTCAATGCTGCTCTGTTTGTATGATGAACACATTTTACTCTAATCTGGACATGCATTGCTTTCACAAACTCCATCTCATTCTCCGCCCATTTAGCAGGATGCCTGATTACATTTTCACTGATGAACATCATCTGCAGCGACACGCCTCTTTGTCTCCGTTTATTTCCTCCTATCAAACTCTCACCTCCAACCGAAGTGGAAAATGAATTTACAGCCTCACAAAGTTTGATGCATTAGCCACATCTTTCTACTGTTGGCAGCTTTTAGTCAAAGTTTCCAGAGGTGGAGCGTGATGGCAGGGCCTTTTTTGTCGGCTTCAGATCACCTTAAATTGAATTGTCCAGAGGCTGCGGCCGGTGATCCATGATGCTCTGCCTTTTTGCCTGACAGCCTTGATAAATTCAGGTCCTGATCTCTCTCTGCCTTGCTCCATGAGACGTCGCTCATTTTTCCTTTGTGTTGTCTTCATGTAAACAGCATTTCAGCTCCTGTCCGCTTCCATCCAGAAGGACACGGTTCCTGGAAATCCCCTTTTGTCCTTAAAAACAAACTAATTATTTTTTTAAAACAATTCGTGAGTGCACAAGTTTGATTTTTTTTAAAAACCCAACCGTACAGACTCAAATCAATGTGTTCACCCCCAATAGTATTGCATTAAACTGTTCTTACTGATGGTTGCAAGGTGGAAAAATTTGCCGTTCTAACCCTAAAAGACTACCTAGTTCTGCTAACGCTAATCCACCGAACAAACACAGTTCAGCTCCTCAAGCTCCGATGTCACCGTTTCATTTTGTTCCTGTATGGTTCTTGTTTGAAATAAAGTTGTTGGGAAAATGTGAGAAGAGGAAATGGAGCTGCTGCGTAATAAGCAAAAGCATGAATATCTAACTACTTAACAGTTGATAACTAAACTTCAACAAAGATGTAGAAACTTTATTAAACTGAAAGCTTAAGAAAGAATTTGCTCATCTATTGGCGTATTAGTGGAAACCCAACTACCACCTGTGAATAGATGAGACTTCCTCTGAAAAGGCTTTAATAGTCCAAACACCAAACAAGCACAGTGGAAACCATAAAAAAAAAAAAAAAAAAAAAAACAACCGTTGAAATGAACCATAAAATCCCCAAAGCTGAACGTGAAACCTCAGACAGTAGATAGATCGTTTCTGGTTTCTTGTAGGTGAACTTAAGTCAATAAAATCTTCTCTGCAGTGATGGAAACATGCCAGCGAGTCCCGCTGACCTTGAACAGGCGTTGTTTGACTTTTTTCTTAATCTGACTCTGTGTACTTTGCCTTGTGGTTCTACTGATCTGGTCAGCAGGTCATGGTGTGATTCACCAGCTGCTGTTTCAGCTCTGCTTTCTTCCTTCCAGTTTGAACTCTTGCTTTAAATGTTTCAGCTTCCTTGAACATTTTGTTTACTCCTTCATTCAATGCCTCTGGACTGCATGAGGCTAAAGTTCCGGTTCGCTTTAGTTATCATGTTGGGTAGTAAAGTTAGTGAGCAGAAATGGGTCTAATGAGCAGAATGAATGAACAGGAAGTGAGAGAAAATGGCTGACAGACTTCACAGGTAACCAGGGAAACAACGACAGAAGCCAACAGAGTACAAACCAAAAGCAGAACTAAGAATTAATCAAGATTCAAGCAAAAGCTGGCAAAGAAATTCACAAACAGGAGAGACATGAACAAAATACAGAAACAATTTAAAACGGAGCCAGAACTGAGATCCTTAAAACAAATACAAATAACAAAACATTAGGAAGGTAAAGAATGAATTTAATTAGGAAAACAAAGAGAGACAAAAAACAAAATAAAGTGGAACAATAAATAAAAGTCTAAGAGATTATGACTGTTTTAAAGAAAAGCATCATTTGTTACATTTTTAGTTGCTGTGGTTCTTTCACACTGGACTCTGTTCCCCTCCTTGCCTGTGGGGGCGCTGCACCAAGAACCACTGAAGAAAACGACAAGAGAACTTCTGAAGGAGTAACTGAGAGCAACTTCCCTCTTCACAAATGTAAACAAAAATGGATAACATAACATTTTAGTGGCTGAAGGATTTGTCTTTTGTTTACGAGTTACTTCTCCTGCTAGTGCTAAGCTACTGCATATGTTTTTGTTACTTTTACCCAGAATGCCCTGCTTTTGGAACGTCCTCTGGTTGACCTTCTGTTCATATATGCATTCAAACGGAACCAGAGTTAACGTCAAGCAAACAGGCTGAGGTTTGAGTTTGCTTTTTTGGTCCACATCACAGTTTGAATGCATTAATGCACCTGATTTTTCTGTGTGGTCGTTCACACTGCTCATTAAATGCAACCACAAACAAACTTATACGTGACCAATTTATGACCCCAAAGCAACCTGAATGCACAGAAGAATAACAAGCATCACACATAAACAGAAGCTTTGTTTACAGAAGTAATAATGGACGAGCATGGAAGAAGAGAGTCACCTTACATTCACCCTTTTCGGATAGTTACCCTGCATTGTTTAATATAGTGGTCCAAGCACTAAAAGGTGGTATAGGAGAGATTGCACCAGAACTAATAAAAAGACAAACAATAGAGATCAAGCTATCTCCTTCAGATAGATTGACCCCTATTGGAAAATTGAACGAAGAAAATGTTAGAATAACTTGGAAAAATGTCAACAACAAAAATTTGACTAACACTCAGAAGGACTTGGCATGGCAGATTGCCAGCCAATGCCTACCTACTAGGGACTTTTTGTACAAGAGAAATTGTACAAAAAGCCCCAAATGTCTCAGACCCAGATGCGGTGATAATGAGACAATCAAACATTTGTTTTGGATATGCCCCAGTGTTAAAAAAATATGGATCTTAATGATACCATGGCTGAATGAATTGAGTAAGGAGGAGATAACTTATGACAAAATTGCTTATGGCATGGTAAAAGATGGATGTGGAAAAAATGACCTGTTGTGGTGGATTGTAATTAATTGTGCAAAAGAAGCAATATGGAAAGCCAGGAATATTTTAATATACAAAAAATATGAGATAAGAGAGACCAATGTAATAAAGATAATAGGCTCATTGGTTAAAGACTATATTTGGAAGATGAGTTGTGGGAAAAGAGAGGAGGACATTCTAAAATGGAAAGTACCGGATGTTTTACAGCAGATTGTTAATTAATTTTCATTCTTAATGTGATTTGCGTTTCCTTTTGTTGTTCTTTTTTCACCCTATACATGGAATGATGTATAGTAATAAGAAAAAATGTAATTTTTGTTACAAGTTGATTGTAATGGTTTTCATACTGAATGCTAAGAACTAATAAATATCTATTGAAAATTGAAAATTGGAATAATGGACGCCGCCGTCTGTGGATTGATTTTTAAGGGTGGGTTCCCACTGAACCGGTTTCGTATGCTTTAATGAAACTCTAGAAAGTCCGGTTTGTTTGGGGAAGTGTGAACAGGTAATCAAACTCTGGTCCACCTACAAACCTCTCAACTCTGAATGCATATGTGAATGCCAAGGGCACCAGAGACTGCTCAGTACTGACCGCTTGGTGAATGCCGAGGGCAACCAAAACAAACACTAGCCAGCTAACTAGCACTAGCGGGAGAAATTAAGTGTGGTCTTTATCCAAGAAATCCTACAAAATCTGTCGCTGCTCCATTATTTGTTTCCATCCATCACTGTCTTTGTTTCGGTTTTCGTGTCGTTTCTTTCAGTTGTTCTTGGTGCAGCGCCCCCACAGGCGAGGAGGGGAACAGGTTGTGCTCAAAGGGTTTGGTTGGTTTGACACAGTGCAGTTAGAAAATTAACGGGAGCAGCTCAAAATGTAACAAATGTTACAATTTTCATCCCCAATCCAACCAAGCCTACCAGACTATCAGTTGTGGAAACATCTGATGAATGTAGACAGAGGAAGCTAAGAAAACATTAACCATGTCTCACATTAATGATGTAAAATGCAACATGGCCGTTCTGACACCAGACACTCCCAAAATTATGGGATATGTATTTGATTTCATGACAAAGGGAAGTGGCAGAAATCTGAATTTTTGGGGGGAGAAAAGTTCAGACTGCAGTGGAAAAGTGAGACGTAGGTTTCATTTGCCTGCTGTGTGAACGCAGCTATAGAGACACACAGAGCAAACAACCATGAACAAACACTTCCCTGCAACCTTCTTTCGGTCTCATGAACCTGTAGCAGCTGCAAGACACAAATATTAGCTTGTGTGCAGTTTTTTCTATGTGTGTGTGTTTCACCAGTTATCATTTAAAGGGTGATAGGGGTTTTAGAGGAAGATGAGAGGCACACTTAAAGAGAGACGGGGGAGGAGATGAAAGGAAGGATGAAGATGTGACATAACAGGCTGAAGGATGAAGGCGAAGAGGAAGCAGGTAGGATGCATCATGCACTTCTTCCTGCAATTATCCAAACAACTAATGAGGCCAGAGTCACAACATGCATGCAAATCTGCAGCTACATGTCAGAAGAAGCTGTTAAAGTTCACAGGAAGGAAATAAAATAATCAAAACGTGATTATTGGTGTATTTTGATTGGATTCTTGCATACAAAACTTCTTCAGCATTGCAAGTAAAATAGAACTATTCAACAAAGGCTCTTCAGCCTTTAAAAGGCTGGAGATCCTGTCTAGACTGATTGGAGCAAACATAAAGGATAAGATATTTTTAATAACGGCATATAGTTCTGCTCATTTTGTTCAACCTTGGAAGGATCAAGCTGCTGCTGAAAACACATCAACTTCTGTCTGGAGACAAAAATCTGAGACAAATAAAGGACAGAAACTTTTTAAAACATTAATTTCTACTGAAACTGGGTCAGAAACTACATTTGCAATGTAGCTTTTCTGTCCTTTTTATGAAGAACTTGATGGCCTGGAAAATATTTTACTGTCCTTCAACAGAGTCATGCTAACCGCTAAGCTAACATTTCCTCATAGAAGCACATATAAAAACAATAAAACTGAACTGAATTGAGTTTTAAAGAATATTTTTAAGTCACCATTATGTTATTGCTAACTCTAAAGGCAGTATTGTTTATGTATGCTAAGTGTCATGCTAACGAAGCTAGTAGCTAATCTGATGTGTCAATTTTTACTGTGCCAAGTTTCAAAACAGTTAAATTTAATATTTTATTAAATATTTTAGTTGCTCTTGCATAAGGCAGCTGTTTATATTGTCTCTTTCTTAGCTAAACTTTTACGTCACTATGCTAACTGCTAGCATATGCTAACTGCTAGCACTGCAGCAGCTAAAATGAGTTGTTCTCTCTAACCAAAACATTTTATTAGTTCTTTATATAATCTGGTTTATTCAGATTGTTTATAAAATAAAGTGTTTGTTGTATGTTTTAAATCATTATTATGTAGCAGAGTTCAGTGCAGAATTAGATTTATTTTGCCAAGATTGGGACTTTGATTTTAATTTCTCACAACATACAGACATAACTATAATAATAACATGTATGTTACTCACACATGAATAAGTTTGTTCACGCAATAAAAACATGCTGTACCATCATCCTCCGACCACTTCCTGTTGTCTTCTTTGTGGTTTTCACCAGTAGAACATCAGACTGATGATCACATGACTCAAATGATGTGAGAAAAAGCTTTTCCATTGCAATTTTGTCAAATAAATCAATTTCAAAACAACCACATCATCTTAGCGCAAAAACTTTTTTGTAAAAAAAAATTGATTTTTTTTAGATTGCCGAGTTTCCATTTAGCAAATCTATTCAGCAAATAGATTTAGCTAAATAGTGTCAGTGTTTATATATGGTCAGTATAAACACAATGATGAACTTTTTAATTACCAGAATAAAATCCTAATAATATGAGAATAAAGTTATATTTCCAGAATAAAATCATAATTTTATGAGAACTTCCACATAAAGCTGGATTAAAAAGAGAAATATTGAGACTCTTGTTAAGTTATACTTGGTTTCGGTTTTTTCTTAATTTTATGGATTTCTTCTGGTAATAATAATAAAGAAAATAATTTTGGCGCATAATAAGTGTAGATTTAGACTTGAACAGTATTCCTTTTCCTGGATGTACCAGTTTTAGTAAATTCATGATGAAAAAGGACAGAAAGAGGACAGAGATGAGCGAGAAGGAGCAAAAACGAAATGATGAAAGGAGCAGAGATGAGAGAAAGTTTGGATTTGTAGGATGAAAGTGTCTAGAGAAACGCAACACGAGGGCAGAAATACAGGAAAAGGAAGAAGGCAGGCGGTTTTTCCAGTGACTTTTAAATTGGTTTTAATGAGGATTATTTTTTTTTACTGCTGTGAATTAAATCAAAACATGTCAGAGCTGTGAAATATCTCCATATACAGTAGATGTACATGTATAACTTTTCTGAAGCCATTAACTGTGTTTAATGTAATTTATTTCTTTAAATTTTGTAAAACGGCATCAATTTCAATGAGTTTTGCTCTAAAAATCAGACACTGTGACTGAGTGTCTCCTGATAAACAGAAAGCAGCAGCAGCAGCGTTTCCTGGTCAGGTGAGTTTTTGGAGATCCTGCAGAGCAGCAGAGGGACAGATGTGACTCATTTATCATTTATTTCCATCAGTGGGAAGTTTTTTCACTTCCATCTTTTCATCCCGTGGGAAACTGATCCATGTCTGCAGCAGAACGTCAACCGCTAAATTATAGATGCTAAAACTGTTGAAATCTTATACATTTCATTCTGATGAATAAATAATCAAACATGATGCCAAGTTTATGCAAATTGTGTTTTTAACCTAATGTGTCCAGTAATTGTTGCTCACAGTTAAAGAGGCTCAGGAGGGAAACATTATTCTGTTGAGCAACTAAAAGAAAGTTTGGGAGTTAAATCGCTGGTCAAAGTTCAGTTGAATTGTTTTACTGAAGTTTAGCAGAAAAGTCTTAGACAGTATTAGGGCTACTGTACATAGAAAAATTAAGTAAATTTTTTTTTTACAAAAAGTTGTAAATTTCTGCCAAAATTTCAGAAATTTTATTTTTTTCTAGAAAATTTGAAAAGTTAAAAATTTGCTAGAAAAACCTCAAAAAACCTTTGTGAATAATATCAGAAATTCTCTGAAAATTCTAGAAAAACATGGAAATTTCTGAGTTTGAAAAGTCAAAAACTTGAAATTTTAAAGTTTTTTCTTGAAAATTTCTGAGATTAATCTCAAAATTTCCGATTTTTTTCTAGCAAATTTTTTTACTTAAACTCAGAAACTTCCACATTTCTTTCTAGAAAATTTCTAAGATTCATTTAATTTTTTTTATTTTTTTTTGGCAAATTTTCAACTTTTAAAACTCAGAAATTTTCAAGTTTTCTTTTACTAGAAAATTTGTGAAATTAATCTCAAAATTTGTTGGGTTTCTTCCAGCAAATGTCCTGGTTGATTTCCAGAAAATTTATGGGTTTTTAATTTCAACATTCCCATATATTTTGGCAGCAATGTACTCGCTTTTCCCGCTACATCTACAGTAGCTGTCATCATAGAAATCTGATAATCGCTAATTATTTATGTTTCTATAACTGAAATGGAAAAACCTAAATCATTTATAGCACTGACAATAGTTAAACAAATTGCTCTATACTGAACATGACTTGAAAGAAATTTGACTTTGTAATTGAACGCCTTGAAATTGGGTCTCTGTCTCTTTAAAAACTCCTGGTCTTTCTGAAACTCCGCCTTCAGGAAGTCACAACATGTTTATTACTAACAAGGGGGAAAACATCCAAATCTACATGACAATGTGTGAAAAAATGTCTGCACCCTGTTAAAATGTAACTGTGGTTTGTTACACCTGAGTTCACCATCAAAAGGAAGATTTAAAGAAGACGTTAAATCGATTTCACCACGCCTCACTGAAAAACTATGCAAACATATATATAACATGCTCTAGATATGAAAAACATCAATTCATAAATTATTTTTAAATATGTCACATAAATGTTGAGATTCAGTCATCACCTCAAATACTGCAGAACAGAGACACCAAACTAAACCCTTTAAATTACAGCTGCAGACTGGAGAAAATACTCGACAGCAACGACTTTCATTACCGAGTGAAAGGAAATCAGAGAAATGGGATTCCAACCAAGACCGAGATTTAAGCAGCAAAAAAGAAAAACAACAAAAAAAGAAACACACCAACATAATTTTCTCCCAAAATCTGCAAAAGCTGAAAACGGTGTATTAAAACAGGAGCAAATTTCCACCAAAAAACCCAGAAATTTTGAGATTCTCAGAAATCTTCAAGAAAAACAAGTAAATTTCTGACTTGAAAAGATTTAAAAAATAAGGCACTTTTGAGATTAATCTCAGAAACTTGGTTTAAAAAAAGAAATTGGAAATTTCTGAGTATCAAAATTAAAAAAGTTTAGACTGGAAATTTTCTGAGTTTCAAAGGTGAACAATTTTCTAGAAATTTTGAGATTAAGCTCAAAAAATTTTGAGGAAAAAAACGTGGAAATTTCAGAATTTCAAAAGTAAAATAATTTCTTAGTTTCAAATTTTGAAACTCAAAAATTTCCAGTTTTTCTAGAAAATTTATGAAATTAATCTAAAATTTTCTGTTTTTTTCTAGCAAATTTGTAATATGAAATTTACTTGTTTGTCCTTGAAAATGTGAGATTTTTTGGTGAAGATTAACTCACTTTTTTCTACCTACAATCGCTCTAGTGCACCGTCTTAGGAACCAAGTTATGCATCCGTCCAACCACAATGCATTCAACATAAATCAGTCAAGCAGTCGTAAAATCTTAATCAAGAGCCTGGTAGTTTCTGTATGAATGTTTAAAAGAGACGTCATTTAATTTCAGAGTTTGTAAGAAAAGGAAAACCTTTCAGGTGAATCAGACTGAATCCATCCTCTCTGCTTCCCTCACAAACACACAAAACAAGCAAATCTGGAGTTTTGTTGAATGTTTTCACAAGATCTGGCAACCTTTCAGTCATTGATGAGGGGATTTACGTTTGGGACGCGAGAGGCGATCGATGGATGAAACCAAGAGCAGCCGAAGCTTTCGGGGAGAGGAGGAACGACGAGTTTTATGATAGTCAGCAACAACAACGCAAATTTCACAGCAGTTACTTGCAGAGCAAACTTTGTTTTGTCACCATTTATCTTTTAGATGTCATCATTTACTGCATGTATTTAACCAGTTTTCAGCATCATAAAGAGATGTACGGAAATCCAGAAGTGCCGCTTTGTTTATTTTTAGGTATCAATAAATTATTCCTTTAATAATTCCAGAAATATATTACAATATGATAAAAACTGGAAGCAAATAAAGTGATGATTCATATAAATGTTTAATTATTTATCCTTCAATAAAAAGTATTCTTGAAATAATTATAATCTGTTATTCAAGTCAGTGGGAGGAGGTAAAAGTCCTGTGGGTTAGCCAATCAGGTATCAGAGTCTATTTAACAAGCCATGATGGCAGGTGACATTATTTTATGTCCTTTAGATCAAAACAATAACAAAATACTTAGTGAATATAATTAACTTCCCATTATTTAATGAATATGTTCTCCCTATTTGTTTTATTCTGATGTAAAGATTGTAGTAATTGACTTACTTAATGGATTTTTGGCATTTTCAGCTTTCCATATATATGTACAGTATGAGGAATATTATGAACAGAAAAAAAAGAAATGTTCTTGAAAATAAAATTTAACATTTCTAACTTAAATCAACTTTTAAAATGTGAGCAAAGTGATTAATTTTGCCATTTTAGGTTGCAGGTTCATAAAAAACTGCAAGAAATCATAGATTATGTATTATTTTTTTATTTATCCTTAACTGAAAGGCATATTTTTGAAATACATACATCAGTATTGTTTTCTCTATTATCTGTCATCCAAGCGAGTAAGAGAGGCTAAACGTCCTGTGGTTTATTCAATTAGTCATCAGGGTCTAATTAACAAGACATATTTGCAGCTGACATTATTTTATGATCTTCAAGAACAGCAGCAAAAGATATACAGCAAAAATAACTGATAAATGTATTCTATATCTTAATTTTGATATAATAATTGATTCCCTCAACAATGAAATTTTGACATTTTCGGTGTTCCGTATATCTGCGCAGCGTGAGGAACAATGTGAGCAGACAGAAAAGAACAGTCTAAACTTAGGTTACTTTTTGGTCAATATTAATTATTTATAGCCTCTTCTGAATTAAATGAACATTTATGACTTAAATAAACTTTTAAAACGTGAGTAAAATTATTAATTTGTCATTTAGGTTTTCAGATTTATAAACGAAGCTTCATCCTCCTCCTCTTCCTCCTCCAGCTGCTGCACCAACAACCATGAAGCACCTGCAGCTTTTTAACGCGGATCGCTGCGCAGCGATGTAGCTCCCGGATCTGATCGGTTCGGTTCCTGCTGCGGAACCGAACCGGAACCGGTTTGGTACTCACTGAGAAGCAGAGCAACAGGCAAGAAGATGAGGCAGGCGGAGTTCAGCAGAGACGCCATGCCGAGCCGAAAGTTCGTCCTCCGGACCCACAAGTTTCAGGTTCGGTCCTGAACTCCAGAGTGAGTCTGTTCTTCAGGAGGAGGAGGAGGAGGAGGAGGAAGAGGAGGAACGTCGGCTGGTTGCACTGAGTTCTCCTACTGCTCTCCTCCTGCAGCTGCAGCGTTTTCTCCGCTCTGAGAGAATCAGCTGCTGCTCATCCGCTGAAAGGAGGAGGAAGAGCAGGAGGAAGAGCAGGAGGAGGAGGAGCAGGAGGAAGGTCTACAGCAGAGTCCCCGATGAGCTCAGATGCTCTGCATTAACAAACTGACTCACGTTTTCCTGCTTTTCTGCCGGCTGTTCTTCACACTTTCGTTTTTCCCCTCCATCCTCTCAGTCAGACAATAGACTATTGGATACAAAAAGGAGCAAATTTGCGCCAAAAACCCACAAATTTTCTGGAGAAAACAAAAAGAGGAAAAAGTTGAAAATTGGCTAGAAAAAAAAAAATCTGAAATTTTACAGTAAAAAAAGGTTGAAAATTCGCATGTTTGCTAGAAAATAAATTAAATTTGGGGATTAATCTCAGAAATGTTTCAATTTTATAATTGAATACAATTAATCCAAGAAAGAAGTTTGAAACATCCAATTTTGGAAGCAAAACTCTCAGAGTTTGATATTTAAAAAAGTTTCTGGAAAGAAACAGGAATATTTCTGAGTGTGAAACGTTGAAACAATTTTATTTTAGCTGAAAATTAAACGTTTAAGGTAAATTTTTATCTTCAAAACCAAATATTTAGCGTACTATTTAGTTTGACACTAAACATTTAGTTTAAGAAATAATTATTTAGCTAAATAATTAGTTAAGCGGTAACTAAATATTTAGCTAGTTAACTAAATATTTTAAGCAAAAAAATATTTAAGCTAAATATTTATCTTCAACCAAAAATATTTAGTCTACTAAGTAGTTAACAAGTTAAAGTACTTAGACTAAATATTTAGTTATCTAAATATTTAGCTATTTTGTTAGTAAAAACTAAATTTTTAAGCTACTAATTTATTATATATATATATATATATATATATATATATAT
>CAEFZX010017104.1:0-11179 GCA_903066825.1 Alfaro cultratus
TTATTATTATTATTATTATTATTATTATTATTATTATTATTATTATTATTATTATTATTATTATTATTATTACATGTTTTTAGATTTATTTTACTTTATTTTATTTAGATTAAAAAAAAAAATAAAAAAAAAGCTTGCAGAGCTGCATTCATTCCAAGTTAACATTTAACCTTCGGTTCGCTTGAGGAGCTGCAGGGCTTTTCGTCCAGCTCCAGTTGCTGACCGTCCGGTGAAGTGATCCGGAGCAGGAGTTCAGGGTGATGCAGATGAGGCGCTCAGCCGCTTGTCGCTGCCTGGAAACAATTTATACATTAAGACAAAAAACGCGCAAGTAAGGCCGTTTCTGCAAGTTTGTCATTAACTCACGTAGGAGAGGTCAGTTAGAGGGGGCTTTAACACACACACACACACACACACACACACACACACACACACACACACACCTCTTTATTAAAGTGTATTGATCCTCCTTTCAGCACTATGGAATCTTGTTGTGTGTTTGCCACGATAAAAAATAAGACTATCTTGGTATCTTTCATTTATTCTCACACAGGTCGGTTTCGGTTAGTTTTTCCCCTTTAAGCTTAAGATTTAAGAAAACGAGTAAATTTCTTTTAAAAATGTATAAATAGACGCATAATTGGACGGAACAATATGAGATATTGTGGAAGATGTATAGTGTAAAACATCTCTATAGGGAAAGAAGTGCTGCAGCTGATATGAAGCGACCTGCTCGGTGCATGCATGCATTCCTCTGAACAGAACATTTATCCATCTGCTGCTTCCAGCGGCTCTGTTTTCACTTCGCCGCCATCTCTCGACTTTACAAGGAGTCATAAAGAGCAATAAAGCCATAAAATCTCCGATGTCTTGCGCGCGCACACTAAACACACCCACGCACACACGGGAGAAAAGAAGAGCCATAAAGCCATAAAATAGAGGTCCGACTCTTTTAGCTTTAATTGTCACTGATCTCTGAAGTTTCTCACATTCCTGGGCTTCCTTCAGCGGCCCTCAGATGTTTACACTGAAGTTAACACAGACACACACGTCTGATTTACTGCGCAGAAATACAGCCAGCTTAACAAGTATATCCGTTGGAAAAGTTGAAACGTTTGGGCTTATTATCATCCTTGGAAGTCGTGGGAGTCCAGAGCAGACTGTCTCTAAATGTAGATCCACAAAGAGCAGCAGCTTCACGTTGGAGGCCAAATATTGACGGCTTCCCACACTGACAGCCTCCAAAGCGTTCACATGCGCGTAACCCCCTTGAATGCTTTGATACATTTCAGAAAGTACAAGCATGACAGAGTTATATATTATGCGGAAATTCCACGCATGTACAACCAGCCCAGAAGCGTCTAGTACATTGACAAGACAGTAAACACTTGAGCGTTTTTATTCTCATAATATTTCACACGTTCCAGTCTAAACCAAGGAAAAAGGCCTGAGACAAAAACGTGTTGTGGCTGAATGTTTCTCAGGATGCATTTTAAGAGGATGTGGGTAAGTAAATCATAAGCCAAGGAAATTGCCGTTTGATCCCCATCCACAACAAAACAACAACAACAACAACAACAACAACAACAACAACAACAACAACAACAACAACAACAACAATAATAATAATAATAATAATAATAATAATAATAATTGATACAGCTTGTATCAATAGCAGATAATAGCAGTGACAAAGCAAAATATGAAAGCCATAATATTTAATGTGCTACACTTATATATTCATTTATTGTAAAGAAAAGCTGCTGGGCCAGCAGTTAAACGGCTCTGGGTCGATCTGAAGGACAAGGCTGACATGACCACGGCAGCACAGTGAAAGTATTTCTAGAGCGGTGCTGATTGTCTCCGTCCGCCGGCGCTGCTGAAAACACGCGCTGTGTTGGTGCCAAAAGCCCCAGACTGCTTGCAGACTCTCCATTTCTCTGCCGTTTGATGCTTTTTGCCTCCCGACTGTCCAACACACCTGCAACGACACGCACAGCAGTCTGGACTGAAACACGAGTCCGTTCAGCACTAACTGCTGCAGGAAGCCGCACTGATTGTAATGCTTTTAAATGGAAGAATCGTGTTTTGAAATCCAGTTTAATGAGCTTATTGTTTAACCTGAGACCGTCTGAACATCAGCAGCTGTAATGTCAGCAGCCACAACAAACCAAAAATCATTCATCGATTGAGGATATCTGATCTGTATAACTGGGTCAAAAACTTGCTTAACGATTTATAAAATTAGTTTATAAACAAATTTTATACACTATTATATTTGAAATAAACCTCATGCAAGGTATGTTTATTTACATAACACATTTTAGCAACAGGCATCTAAATGTGCTTTACAGGGTTTAAAAAAACATAAAACAACAATTAAGCAACAAACATTACATTTTCTCAAATGCCATCAAAATAATCAAAAATCCTCATCACACAATATTGGAATGAAGACTAGAATTATTGAATGTTCCAGTCATTATTAATAAAAGTCAACTATAGATACCTGGATATTAAACGTTAATTTAAATGTTTTGCTATTTTTGACGTGTTTTTGCAGTTCATTACAGATTCGTGACGCATGATGCTCCTCCATGCCGACTTGCAATTATAGCTTTATGCGACAGACCTGTCAGGTTTTTTTTATTCGTTTTGTTTTGGAGTAACTTTGGTTCATTTTTGCAGGCTGCAGCCTGTTTGTAACACGAGAAAAGCCACGCAAGCAGCATCTGCAAAGTTGTTCGTGAAGTTGAAAGAGTTATGATTTAAACCCATTCGATTTTTATTTTCGCTATGTTTGGACAATGTTTCAAAATCAATTAAATGAATCTATACATTAGTTTCCCAACAAATTAGTCATCCATCATCTTTTCACTTTTTAAATGATGACTCATTAGTTGGGAAAAAATGTGACCTGTTGGCCTGTTTTGATTCTGCGTGTCCGATTATTTATTTCACTTCACACCACATGTTAACTTTTTAAAATTAACATCACTGCTTGTTGTCGTCATCACCGTGAATACTAAATGAGATGCCGGAATATGGGACCATGTGGAACCTGCTCGGGGTTTTAAAATGACCCACCCGACCGCTGGATATGCCAAAGCCACTAATGCAAAAGGATTATAGCTAATACAATAACAGTGTTACCGTCCTATGTCTGTCCCCGGCTGCAGGCCATCCCTGTCCTTTTCCAAGAGTCGCTGCTTATCAATGATTAGACCCCAGTCAGCTCCAAAACAATTCGGCTGCTTCCCGTTCCCACAAAGCGGGGAGGAAACAGAGCGTCCTGCCGGGGAGAGAGGGAGTACGGTGGAGAAAGAGGCCAGGAGAGGGGAGGTGGAGGTCAAAAAGTAAAAAGTACGTTAAAAGGAAAAATTGCAAATTTCAAATTCAGGTGGTCCAGCAAGAAACACGAAAATTAGGCTGAAGTTATTGAGCTTCCCAGACATCTCTGAATGGCGTCTTTAATAAGAACTTGGCTTCTTGGGAATGCACCGGGTGGGAGAGTAAAGTAAAAGCAAAAAATAGAGTCTTTGTGTCGATTTATCAGTCGGACTGTCTGTAGTTTGGCCACGGGGACAAGCTGCAGCCTGTGGAGGAAACAAAGAGAGACACAGAGAAGAAGAAGATTTATTTATGGTTGCGGTTATTTTACTACCTCACTGACACACATTCGGCTTGAACGTTTCTTTCTATTTTTCCTTCTGTCCATTTTTCTTCCTTCCTTCCATTCTTTCTTTTTTTCTTCCTTTCTTTCTGTCTTTCTTTCCGTCTTTATTTATTTTAACAAAGAAGAAAATGATCGGTGTCTGCTTGCGTGGTGTGTGTGCTGAGTGTGTTTGGTGACTCGGTGGTGTTAATGTGCAGTGTACATAGTGCTTTTGATTTTATTGAAGTTTTAAATTTCGCTATGCTGAGTTCGGACAAAACAAACACGAGGCACGATAAAGTCTAAAAGATGGCGGTGTAATGTTTAGCTGTGAATGCACCTCCATGCACAACTCCTGAAAACATAGAAAAACAATCATTCTCACTGTTAAAATAATAATTATTTGTCAGACCTCAAAGTCAACTATAGATAAATAGAATGCAAAATATTCACATTCTCATTTGTACCTTAACTAGAGGACTTGAATTCAGACATTTGTACATTTCTCTTGGTTGATTCTAATATATACTTTGGGGTAAATTGCTTGATTCCTTTGCCATTTTAAAGAGTGCTGGTGTAATCAGTGTCACTGAAACGAATAAAAAATTGATTTTTCTGTTTCTTTTCTTCCTCTCCTCTTACCTTTCAGACTAATCAGTGTCACAGCTCAGGAACATAATCACTCACAGCACACATAGATCACATAAAACCAATTCTAAAACTGAAGCGGAAGTTTTTGAATCAATGTCGCAGAACTTGGAATAGGCAGCGAGACATTCAGTTCTACTCAGAAGATTGCCATTCGATCGGCATTTGTTCTGATGAAGAAAAAAAAAGAAAGCTTGTGGAAGAGGACACACTGTGGAGTAGCGGGATGTAAATCAACCCAGCAAACAATCAACGCCCACCAATTACAAACATTCAAACGTCTAAATGACAGGAAGGGAGAAGAGGCTCCACTCTGAGCTAACCTAGATCCCTACAAACACCGCGCAAACACACAGGATGATATGCGAGTCGTGTGCGGTCCAGCATGTTGTATTCATACAACAAATTCATTCTGACGCGATGTGCTGGCTGTTATCCACAAAGTGCAAAGGATATGCGTTCAGTTTCCCCTGGCGGTGAAGCTTCAGCCCAAACATGCACGCGCACGGTTGTGCTGGCAGGCGCTGGCTGCGGTTTTTATGGGTCCAACATCAGATGAAGGACGACACACAAGAGGAGATACAATCAATTTAACGCGCGGACAATTCCGCTGTGATTGCGCAATCTCACCGGGAGCTGCAGGAAGATTAGAAAGAGAAATGAAATGACAATTAGAAAGGGAGAACGGGAGTGGGAGATTGAAGTAGGGAAATAAGAAAAAAAGGGTGGAGGGGGGCGAGAGGGTCGCGGGAGTTCCCAGACCCCCTCCTCTTCCTCCTCCTCTTCTCTTCCAAACGAAAGGAAAAATGAGGTGAACTAATGCCATGCAGAGCAGCTTCCCATTGGTCAGTGTTTGGTCAGCTGGTCTCTGACTCCCCCTATGCTCCTCGCTCCTCACCCAATTCCTGTGACATACACACACATAGACCCTTTCTTGCTACCGAGCCCCCCACCACACACTACCAAAGCACTGGCACCCAGCCACCCCAGCTTCACCCTCCTCACCCCTCCTCCCAATCTGTGATAAACTCAGCGATAGCAGCAGCAGCAGCAGCCCGTCGGACTGTGGGCTATAAAACACAACAAATCATAAAGTGCAGGCAGGGAAGGCAGAGGAAGGAGGACGGGAGGAAGAACCGTTAGTCTCGGTCTACTCCTCCTTCTTCTTCTTCTTCTTCTTGCTCTTCTTCTCTTCTTCTTCTTCTTCTTCATCGCGTTATCATTGTTGTTGTGTTTGTTACGTGCCCTCCTGCGCTCCCCTCTTCTCTTCTTTTCCTCCTTCTTCTCCTTTCCCACTTTTACCAATGAGTTCATATTTTGTAAACTCCTCTTTTCCGGTGATACCGGGAACGGGCGGAGGCGGCCAGACGGCGACGGCAGAACCATTCCTTGGTCAGATCTCACTTTACTCATCGGGATACGCAGACCATCCGCTCAGACACTACCCAGGGGCAGCGGCTGTCACTGCGGCCGCGGCCGTGGCTTACAGCGCTCACCAGGAGAAATCTTACCCAGCCTCTACCTACTACCAGCAGGCTGCGAACGGAGCGTACAGTGGGCACCGAGTGACGGGGGTGGCAGTTGGGGGCTCGGCCGGACCCGGTGCGTGCGACTATGCCACAGCAGCAGCGGCGGCTGCCGCGGCGGCCACGAACTTCTACCGAGACAAGGATCATCCCTGCAGTCTGGATGAACACCAACTTGCTCTGAGCCAAGACGGCATGCATCGCAAAATGGAGTGTGCTGGGCTCGGAGCAAAGGGGCTATTTGGAGAATCCATGGATGACAAGCAAACAGCACCAACTCCAATTTATCCGTGGATGCAGCGGATGAACGCGTGCAACGGTGAGTGTTCTCTTCTTCCCTGTTAAACTGACGTTTTGTTTCCTCTGTCAGCCAGCCTTATTCCGTCCTCTTCCTCCTCCTCTTACTGCAGCTGCTTTATAAAGCTCGTTTGTTGGCTTACCAGTCAGTCAAGGCATTGATGTTTTATTGTCCATCATAAAACTGGTTTGTTTGGCTCAACGTCGCAGTTACTTTGTGACCTATTGACTGACGCAGCTACCGGTCAGGGACAGCTGGGTTAAAGCTGTTAAAGCTCAGTCTGTCAGGCTTTGTTTTCAACAATATTGTTGTCATTTGCTCATCTTGTTTGCTTCTTCCTGAATGCTACTATTTATAGTATTTTAATGTGTAAATTGCAAAACGTTTCTTTTCTGTCAAAAAAAATAAATCATTCTTTGAGAGAAAAGGTTTTCGTCCGGTTGATTAACACAATTCCTGTTTTTGATGAAAAAAAATATGTATTTCATTTAATTTCCTGAAATTCGATCATGCAGTTTTGTACTAAATATACTGAATCCGTGCGCATCGTGAACTGATGATTCGAAACAGGTGCGACGATCGTTTGACTGCATGCAGGACTGGTAGGGACCAACAGCTCGGTCGGGGAGGGTTTTTATGTCAGTGTTGCAGGAAGTACATCAAAGCAAGATTTTACATGTGAGCTGATTCTGTCTTGCAATCTACAGATTTATATTAGTGAGAAGGAAAATGGAATATTGGATGTTGATTAAGGAAAAGTCACTGGTCCATAGCTGCTGTTGTACACGGTCAAGTAAATGACAAACTGTAAGAAGAGGAAATCTAGAGGTAAAGTTAGATCAAAAACGAGATCCACACAAAAAAAGACAGAGGTTATCTGTGATTTAAATTCTATTTTTAGATGTTTCTGTTACAACGGTGTGATTTCCCACATGTTCTCCCTCTGATATATTCAAAATGAAAATGTTAATCCTTGTTTAGGGAAGTAATCTGGAGATTTAGAGTATAGTGGCTTGAACATTTTTCAGTGTTATTCTCAATAAAAAAATAATTATATTTACTGATGCCTTCTGCTCTTATAAATATCACTATCATTAACAGAAGAAACGTTGAACTGATCCTTAAATGATAAAAAAAAAAAGAGAGAAAGGTTTATATTTAACCGAAATCGAGGATCCTTGTCAGCGAAATGCGCCACGTGTTTAATCTTTGGTTAACACAGTTAAAGGAATCTAACTCCTCTCGTGACTTTGCCTCTTTTTATCTGCTAGGCACCTTCGGCAGCCCCGGACGACGCGGCCGGCAGACATACACTCGCTACCAAACCCTGGAGCTGGAGAAGGAATTCCACTTCAACCGGTACCTGACGCGGCGACGGCGCATCGAAATTGCGCACGCGCTCTGCCTCACGGAGCGTCAGATTAAGATCTGGTTCCAGAACCGGAGAATGAAGTGGAAGAAAGAGAATAAGCTCATTAACTCCTCCTCTTCCTCCTCTTCCTCCTCTTTCACTCTCAATGGTACAGATGAAGAGGAGAAACGGACGGAGTGAAAGAAAAGAAAATGACGTGAGACATTAAAAGCAAGAGAAGGATGGAAGAAAATTCATGCTCCGATGTGTTTGTTAGGTGTGGACATTTTGTGAGCCCACCGCTCCGTTCGGTTCCGTCTGACAGCTCAGCCGTGTGGATCACAAAAAGGAACGAGATGCTTTACTTTCTCTGAAAAGAGTCTGTCAGCTCTGTCTCAGTGAAAACAACGTTTTGACCCACTTTTGATTTGGAGCTGCTGCTTCTTCTATAGTTTAAAAACAAAACAAAAAGCACTCTCCTAAATCGTACATATTTACTAAATGCTGAAACTTTAAGAGGCTAGGCAGAGTGGCAGCCATGGAAAGTAAATAAAGCAATAAAGAAACAGAAATTGCCAGGGACAAGAACGAACACAAAGTATAAATATATGTGAGGTTTTTTTCTCTGCATATCGGGTTGTTTTCCATGTAAGTTCAGGAAAACAACGAAGCTTCAGGTAACATTGTCGCTTCTGGCTCAGATCGTATGATGGCGCAGTGCTGATAAACGGCGGGTTGTGGCGCGGATGGTGTCTCAACAAAAACAAAACGTGATTTGCAGCATTCCAAAAACTACCTAAGTTATATCGTTCATGTTTTTTTGTCTGTTTGTTTATTTGTTTTGTTTTTATATCTGCCAGGCACTTGCTTTGAAGGAAATGCTTTCCAGTTTGGTTCTTTTTTTCTGTTGGCTGTAAAGCTGTGTGGTGTCTTCGGTTCAATCTGGGATTGTGTTCCACACGTACTAAAAACACGGGAAGGGAAAGGAGTGGAAATATGTCATATTGTGTACATATTGTAGCTAAAGTATACAGATTTAGTCAAGGACATGTTCTTTTCGTATTGTGCCAATTATTCAACTTGGAAGGTCTTAACGGTCGTTTTCAGCTATTATTACTTTTCCACTTGGTTGTACAAAAAGTGCGCGGAGGTGTTGACCTACTGATTCTTTCTCCAAACTACCTAAACACCTTCAGGGAATTGTAAATTTGATTTAATTTGTTGCTTTCTGTTCGTGTTTTTGTCAAGTAAGTATACTACCTATGAGAAATGTACAATAAACTTTAAAGAAGTGTCTGCAATGTTTATTTTTTGTTTCTTTTTTGAGTATAGGAATGCATGTTGGCAGCTTTATTAACCAACTCTGACAAAGTACTTCCATACTGTAAGGTTGAAAACAGGTTTATTTCAAGATTTAGTGCTTTTTGTCCTTTCACATCGGAGACTAATAAACCTTTTAGCCTTTTTCATGTAGGCTAAGTGTGAATCATGCAACACACTTAAGGATCGGGTGTAACGCTGGGAGTGGTGGTTCTATTGCCGGGGCTGGAGGTCCGAGGCTGCGCTGTGCAGGGCCAGTTAGGCGGGATGCTCTGCAGGGGAAGTGACGGCGGCGTGAACTAATGAATGAGCAGAGCCAGGCAGAGAAAGCTGACCTGTCCTCAAGCAGGCCAGCCAGACACATTGCACATATACACACACACTGCACCCAAACAAAGTGGACAATGTCCTGGTGACCCTTTGACCTGTGCCTGTCCCCAGAGTGACCGGCGAACTGACCTCCATTTGAGTTTCGCTGATGCAGCACATAGTCAAAAATAAAGCAGATAGTTTCTGTCTTCATCTCATGTGGCTGTGAACCTAAACAAGATCACAGACAATCAGGATGCATTCAGTTTCCAAGTCCACTTTTCATCTTCTTTGACAAAACCTTTGTCATAGAATTATATAATAACAGTAGGATTATGGATTTTTTTTATTGCAATAGTCCCATACTTAGCTTAAAGCAAACAAGGAGTTAAAACGTGTTTCAACTATTGCATTAACATGTTTTAACACGCAAAACTGTATTTGTTATGGTTCAGTTTTTATCTTTTTTTTAAACAAATATTGTCATGTTTACTACGAAACATATTATAATAGCAATATCATATAATAAATATCACAGCTAAATAATAGATGTTTCACTGTCGGTGAGAAGAATGTCAAAATGAATAGCCACAGCTGTGCCCCCCACCCTCTCTGCTCCCACCCCCCATTAGGATGAGAACTGGGATTCAGTGCTGTTGAAATTCGACAAGCCTTTTTAGTCTTATTCATGCCGTCTTTGACTTTGAAAGTGAACCATCTTAAGAGGTGCCCAAAAACAATAAGACAGCGAAAGACGGTGCAGAGCAGAAACAGTTTTCCTGTGAGTCAAACCAAGACATGCAAAGTACATCAGCAGTTGGATGTTGGAAACAGGGTTTAGTGTTGGCTTGTTATAAATTTCTCCCTTACAAAATTAAAAAAAGAGTTTGTAGAAATAAGCTTGTATCACAAAATGTTCATTAAGATTTAAAATTACAGTTGCAGCTAAAACAATTCTAAAAGGGCATAGTGTCTTAATATAAGAGAGTGTTGCAGATGAGGAGTTTGTCTTCAAAGATTGTACCTAAGATATGTTGATATGTTGATTCAGTAGCAGTGTTGGAAGACCTTCACAATTTGAGAAAGATTAAGAAATGTGTAACGACAGAATTGTGCGAAATCTGTTTTCAGCTGTTTTCTAACTGCCTGAACTGAAACTTCTCAACTTTGAATTCCTTCACTCTGTTGTCCAGAAAAAATATAGATCAACTAAAAATAATTGATTTGTTATTATTATTATTATTATTATTATTATTATTATTATTATTATTATTATTATTATTATTATTATTATTATTATTATTATATTAAGCTTAGATAACGGTAGTTATTCATCCGTACCTACATTTTAACATTGTCTCAAAGCAGCTGGGTGTCTGGAGTACGGCCCATAGTTATGGGCCTATAATACAGGATGAATTTTTGATTTCCATTCAAACAAACAAAAAAAAAAAGTGGGATCCCTAATCTACTCCCTGCTCTAACCAGTGTGTCAGAGTAGCAGGAAAGCATGAACACTCTGCATGCTGAGGCCAACTCAGACGCACACAGGCACTGTGGCCTGTAATACATCCTAACCCAGGAATCAACAAATCATAAATCAGTAGATTTCTACCCGGTGTGGCGAGCAGAGATCAGGTTTAACATTCCACGACTGCAGCTGGGAGGGCGCCATGTGCATAGTACTGGAAAGAAGGACGGGGAAAAAGACGCTTAAAAAAATCTTCTATAACGTCTTGTGACATATTACAATAGTAAATATGTTTTCCTGTACAAGTCATGGAAGAGATTCTCTGGTACGCTAAAACAATTTAGGGTGATTTTTTATTTTTTATTCTTTTTATTTTTTTTTACTAAGAAATATACATCATGAAAAAGTTATGAATATCGTGTGCAGCTGACCTATAGATGAGGAGAATGTTGCAATAATTCATAAAAAGGGAACAAAAAGTAACGTCCTGCATAAGTCACCTGCTGACTACAGTTTTCGAAATATTCCTTTATTATTATTATTATTATTATTATTATTATTATTATTATTATTATTATTATTATTATTATTATTATTATTA
>CAEFZX010017110.1:0-81379 GCA_903066825.1 Alfaro cultratus
TCGTGCCTTTTCTGTGGCAGCTCCCAAGCTTTGGAATGAGCTTCCTTTGGGCATTAGACAGGCCTCTTCACCTGCTGCTTTTAAGTCCCTTCTTAAGACCTATCTTTTTTCTTTGGCGTTTGGCACAATCTGAGACGTTTTCACTTTGCTTTATTGTGTCTGTATATTATATGTATTTTATATTCAATTTTGTTTTCTATTTTATAATTGCATTATATTTTCATGGTTGTGAAAATATGGCTGTGTCTACATGATACAGCACTTTGGTCCTGTCGGTGTATAAAGTGCTTCATAAATAAAGTTGGTATGGTATGGTATGGTCACAGAAATAAGAGTTTGAATGTGAATGCATGCCACATTTTTCAGGCCTTTTTAATTTGAAAGTTTGTAAATAAAATTAAAGTATTTCCCATCTACTTCACAAAAACATACGTCTTTTGTTCACAGTAAATCCCACTAAGATAAACAAGAGTTTGTGGTTTAAACATAGCAAAATGTCAGAGTCATTGGCTCTCATTGATTTAATGATTTTTATCCTAAAAGCCAAAACAAACAAACTTATTTTGTTTCGTTACTGATAAAAAGAAGCCAGACATCAGAAGCTTCTGATGTAGCACTCTAGGAGTCAACAGCTAGAAGTTCTGTTGTTTGCCATCGGTGTGGGAATTTGGGAGATTGCTGATGTGTGAAGAGTTATTTGAGGAAGTGTAGTCTGCAGACACGGACTCACACATCATCCCCTGTCCAGTCTTTGTAATGGAGCAAGCCACCATGCAGAGGGAACATGAAGGCCAAAGCTGCCATTCATCCATGCTGGCCAGAGGCCCAGAAGGGAAGGAGGAACACCGATAAAAGGTTGCTTGAATTTGTGTCCCTTTCTTTCTTTCTATTCTCCCTATGAGGGAAAAGAAACAGAACTGTATGTCATCACTTGGTGCTGTGTTTTTTTGTTGTTTTTTTTCCTTTGGGGTAAAAGTCCTGAAAAAATTTATACCTTTCACAGAGAGATGCACTTCAGTATTGTGCTCTGACCGAACCTGTTTCCAAATCATTTTTCTTTCCCCACTCTAACCTTCATCTTATCTATCTGTTCCTGTCCTTTACTCACCTTCATTTTCCCATCCTTGAATGACTTCAACATATTCTGCCACTCGCACTGTCCTTTTTCCACAGAGCTAGTTCTGCTATATCTTATTACACATGCTACAATGAAGGAAGGGGAAAAGGAAGATTCATGCATGACAGGTCGTCTTAATTCTTTTTTGTCTTTAAACTTTCTGTTCCACCCATGCCCCTAGTGTTATATTGGTTTTTTTCTTGTGGGGCTGCTGCCATCTTTTATTCCTGGTCACGTAAAAATGCTGCTGCTTAATGTGCCGTACAGTTGGGCACATTTATTCTCATATATTACCTCTGACCTCTGAAGGGAAATCTTAATTACAGGAGTGTGATCTTTTGACCGTGTGTCTTAGTTTTTTTGTTTTTTTTTTGACAGTGCCAGCAGTCTATTGTAGATAGAGTGCCTCTGTTATCACACCTGGCTAAAATATAAAATTGAAGGATTATACTAAACCCCAGCTGGGTGACTGTTCTCGTCACCTCTGTCACATGGATTTCAGCATGCCTCTGACTTCTTCTTGAGCAAGAACATCGTTTTATTCAGTGTATAAATAACATTTCCTGAGTTCTGTTTAGTGCATTCAGCCCATACAGTAAATTTATATAGATATTTATCTGCTGTGTTTCAATGTTGGTGGCATTGTCTTGTCTGGTTTGCTGTTATATCTGGGCTGTGACAGAAATAGATGGATTAAGAATGAAGGAAATGAAAATCTAGAGAGAGAGAAAAAGAAAGTGATAGAATAAGGAGAAGTGTTAATGACGGACTGTGTGGAGGAAGCTAGGCTTCTTGAGCACAAGGAAAACAGGCGGAGATACTGTAGCAATGAGGCATTATTGAAACTATTTGAACTTTTTTTTTTTTTTTTTACATTTTGTAGCAGTACAAACAGAAACCTAAATACATTTTGTTGGAGTTTTAGCTGATAAACCAACCCAAAGTACTGCTTAAAATTATGTGGAAGACAGTTCTTGCATAGGTTTGCATGCTGCTTCACCCTCTCAGATAGTACAAAATAAAATCCAGTTCAACCACTGGCCATCAGAAGAACCTAATTAGCAAAGAGTCAGTGTGTGTGCAACTTCAAATTATTAGGAAAGGATTTGAGAAGGTCTCAGAGATTTGTTAGAAAACATCAGTGAACAAACAGGATCACAGAGACTTTACAGAAGGTTGTGCAGGTCTTTAAAGCAAGGTTACGTTATAAAATATACACCAAGCTTTAAAAACCTCACTGTGGAAGAGTTGCACAAACTCTTTTCAGAAAGAAAGAAGTCCCAGTTGATCGCAAGCTTTCTTAGAGATACCACAAGCTGTAATGGAATGATTTAGATTAAACTATGCTTATAAAAATGACATAAACAATATATGATGCTTTATTAGGACATTCAAAGATGCTTTATTATTAAATCAGTCATTCCCATTCACACATGCATTCCCACACTGATGCTGGCAAGCTATTGGATTGGCAAATTACATTCATATTTATGTTTGTTTAAAACCATGCATCACTTTCCTTAAACTTCCCAATTATGCAATTGTTTTGTGTTGCTGTTTGCACATATTTGATGAAAATGAGAAATAAAGACTTTATCAGTTTTTCTGATAACTATATGTCTACATTTTCACACTTTCAATATACTTTGTGCATGATTTATGCCCCGTCTTCCTGACAGGACATAAAAAAATTCTAAACAACATTGCAGTTGTTTCTGCTATAAAACATTTGGAATTTTTCATTTTGCAGAGTGTTTTCAATATAGAGAAACTCCACATTTCACCAGGGATTTTTTTTTTTTTTTTACATTGAACAATTGTTACTGGCATTTTTTTTATTATTATTATTTGCGGATTACACTTGTCTTAATTTGCAATATGCGATGCCCATGAACAGTTGGAGGATTATTAAGTCTGATAATCCAGTGCCAGACAAAGAAAACACTGCAGATTCTATACAAGAGATTAATAATGTTGTAGCATTTAGTGGCCACTATGCATTTTAAAAAGCTTATTTCTGACAGTGTTCAGCTGCTAGCTTTAAAAAAAATATTTGGAACAGCTCTGTCTGGTTCTAGCAGTTGGATTGTGGCTGTCCTTTAGTCTTTGGCTGTGTCTACATGATGTTATAATTTGTACCTGCAGGGTTTTGTGTACTGACCATTACATCACCAAATTTAACATGCACAGTCATTATTGTGCACACACAATTGCTGCTTACGGTTGTTGTTTGCACCCATTAAAAGATAATTTGCACAGCTATAATTTGTGACAACCGGAGCACAGACATGGTCACAATCTCTGTGCCATCCAGTGATGGCACATCCAACAGCTTAATTACAGCAGTCATAAGCAAAACCAAACCTTAGCTGGTGGTGTAAATGAAATTTGTTATTTGAACTTTTTTTTTTATTAAAATTAAATGAAAAGCTCAAGGGAAAAGCTCTTCAGCAAGCTCAACTATAGAATAACTATTTTCTAGTACCCCACACCGATAATAAAAAACACAATGTCAATTGGAAGTTGTAGTTTTTTTTCTGCCTTCCTGGAGTTTTAGAATGGTTTGACCCTTTTAATGGCACAATAAATATTGACTTCTTTCCTCAGATTTGGGACAGAAACGTCCTCAGAGCATCTGTGCTGCACAGATCCTGGATAGATGCACCAGTTGCTGAACAATGGGAGGAAAATATGCAGCTGCAGAAGACAGATTTAAAGAGATTACAAATTTATAAAATAAACTAAGTCACAATGCATTTATGTAGTTACACAGCAGCTACACTATTTGCAATAGGATTAATAGGCAACTTTGCTCTGTGTTGATGAAGCTTACCTAAGAAAATCAGACCCTCAACATATTGAAAATGTTCAGCTGCTTTTCAAAAAACTAAATGGTAAATGGCCTTTACTTGTTTCGTTTTTGTGCCTTATCTAGAGCAGAGGACTCAAAAGTGCTTCACAGTACACCGAGTCACTCATATATTCATGCACTCATTCATGATGGTGGGAAGCTCTACATTGCAGCCACAGACACAATCATCATTCTGCCCTCTGACAAACACCAGCATTAATTTAATAAACATCTTAGAAAATGAGCATAATCTAGGTTAGCTTCTTTCTCATAACTTCAGTGTTAACAGGCAGATTTATTTATTTATTTTATTTTTTAAATAATATTATAAAAGACACCAAATATTGTGTACATTTCAAAAATACTTTTTTGATCTTTGGAATAAGCTCATATATAAGCTTGTGCCAGATTAATGGTGAATAATGAGGCAGAAAGAAGTTCTGAGATAAGGTTATTTTTTCTCCCTTCTGCAGACAAAAGTTTATTCTCGCGTGTATTTAGCACATTGAATGTTTATTTATAGACAAATAGGGCATTTATTTAAAAATGTAGCAGTAAATTACACTTATGTTTTAGCACTTTCTTAATAATTAATAAATTTAACCTGGACATAAAAATATGTTATAGTGTGAACAGACACTTCCTTGAATTATTCATCTTTAGTGCACATACACAAAGCAAAGCGTACAAAGTCAAATCAAGCATATCAATTTTATTACCAACCATGGCTTTCTTTTCTTCTATTTCTCTTCACATGGATCTTTTCCCTTCCACTTCTAAAGGCAAATTTGGGTTTCTATAACAAGAGATTAGATACAATCTCCTTTCAGGTGCAGTCTCTGGGAAAATTCATGCAAGTTTGAAATATAATTTATCAACAGATATTTATCTATATAAATACAGTCAGTGGTATTTCACTCAGTTCATCGTTGTGTATACACACACATCCCATGCGTACACATGTTGGTTGCTCAGATTTGGTCTGAATGGTGCAGATACCAGTGAGTAGTACATCTTGTGTTTTTGACTCTTGCCTGGGTTCAAGATGTTACCAAACAAATGAACTGAAGGGACCTTTTTGTTTCTTAAATGCTGCCACTCCTGTTCTTCTTCCCATAGTATTTTTATTTGTGCTGACTCTTCAAAGCACATCCACCCTTCTACACACCCAAGTTCAGGCAGTGAAAGAGGCGGAAGGATGCATCAGTCAGCAGTCAAACATAATTGCAAAGTGGAGAATGGCAGACTAATTAAAAATAGAATGCTCTCATACAAAGTGAGTGCTTTAAACTTGACAAGCTTAATCTTATTTCAGATAAAGATGAGAAGCAGTTCTTGAGTTGTCTGGTCGTATCATGAGAGTCAGATAATAAATAGTGCAAGGTGGACTGACCGATAGTACAGACTTTATGCAAACAATGTAAGCACTATGACGTTACCCACTGTTCCTGTCGTTTTGCTACCTCCCTCTCTGCTCAAGACATGCAGATTTTTCAGTCATGGTTCATAAAAGAAAATTATCTATAATTATCGTTTTCTCCTATCAGCAGTTTGGTCCTACATCAAACCCACAAAACATAACACTTTTAGTGTTTCAAGTTATCCAGAAAATTTGAAACTGGATTTTTCATTTTTGACATTTATTGGTTAAGAAGACGTTTAACAGTACATTCACCACATCCCACAAGTTCCCATGAACAACTCTTCAAGATCATTATTCAATTATGTGTCTGCAATAGAGGCTCTACATATTAAAGAGCATTGATTTTCTACTATTTCTCCATATTAAAAATTAATACCTTTTAACTTATAGTAATGAGTTTACACATTGTCTGTAATTTAAGGTTATAAATGCAGCAATAATAACACTAATAACTTTTATTTAACCAAGTTTGTCTGACTGAGATTAAATATCACTTTTACCAGCGATACCTGACCAAGAATGGCAGCATAAAAAACCCAAACATTCAGTTACAACACAGTCACAACACACGGTTACATAATAAAATATATTCAGATATACTTGAGTAAAGTAAGTTTAACCTCTGATTGCAAACTGTTCCATGAGATTGTAGCAGAAAAGCTAAAATATTTCTTCCTTTTTTCAGCTCTGAAGTGAGGAACACTAACATTTTTAGTCAGGAGAGGCCATTGTCCCAGTTTGAAGTTAAAAGAAGATTAAATATAAGGTGCTGTCCACTTGAGAGTTGCTCAGTAAATCAAAACAAAATACCCAAGCAGATGCACTTGGCCATTTTACTTTGGGATACAAAAGACAGCAATGAGTTGGGGCTCTATAATTTGTGATAAACCTCAAAGTGCCACGATGTGCACAGTCCAGCATGTGAAGATGTCCTGGAAATGTGTTGCTCATGACCTCCCTTCAACTGTCCGACTGTTTCACTCTTAATGAACAACTGAATTTATCATAAAGTACATTTTGAAGCTGTAGATATCACACTGAAGTAGCTTGTTTCTGGTCTTTAGCAAAGTGAAACAATACACAACACACTAAATTGCCATTAGCTTTTAATAAAACCTGTATTTTTGGGTAAATCTATGGTAGGAAAACAGCACCTCTATCTCGGTGTATTTGAACAGCCATGAACCCCTGCAGTCTGTCAGATCAGATAACCGGCTGTTTCACATAAACCACTGTGATCCTTTTGTCAGTTTTTGCTGCGCTGCTGGTAATATCCAATAAGCAGGCAAATATACACAAGATTCACCATCATGAGAGGGGTTTTAAGATGCTTTAGCAAAAGATTATGTTGTTGCACCATGAAGTAGAAGGACAATTTTGGAGGTTCTAAACTCTGCTGGAGGATAAGGAAATCAGTGATGAGTTTGCAATCCTTAGTTTTGTGAAAAGCAAATCTTAAGACAATAGAGAGAATTGTGTTTTACAAATGTTGACTTTTTTAATTAACTGCACAAATTTAGCAGAAACAATTTCCCTCTTCAAACTAAATGAAGCATGTTAATTGTTTGCCATAAATACATCTGTTGTTTCTGTCTTTCAAATTACAGTTCATTGACCTGACTGTCAATGAACCTAAGGTGTAACACGAGTTCACAGTCTACTCATTGTATTTTATTTTATTTTTTTCAGTAAACATCAACTGTGACCCCTAATTGGTCTTTGTGCAGCAAACACCAGATGCAGAGTTCAACATGTGCAGACAGAATGCAAGAGGACCTATGAAATTAATGTAAATTGCAAGTTAATGATCAGTTAATTGGTGCTTTGAGCAAGTTTAGAACAAATCTTAATAAGGAAAGACATCTCTATTTGTTCAGTGAGCATCATGAAGATAAATGTCTCTGTAGCCCTAATTTTGTCTGCTACATTATGTTTAATTTTAATATAATGTAGCCCTTATTGTTTTAACTAGTGTAATGTAATACTCTGATATAATTTAGGACATTTTTATGAAACTTAAATTTTACATCTGACAGTTTGTCTTAACAGACATTTGTGAAGCACCCTGAAAAAGCAGGAACAAGTTGCCAGGGCAGAAACTGACACAAAAGATAGAAAACACAATTTTCTGAGAAAGTGGTGACTTTGCTTTATTTTTTAAGTATATTGATTGAAGTCGTGAAGAAACCACCCCATGCTTTAAATAGAAATTTTGGAGATTTTGGTGACAAGAAAACACCTCAGCTCTAATATGATTGGTGGCATTAATTTCTTTTTAGTTTCTCGTGGGTGAATTTCAAAATTCAACTGTTTTTAGAACAGTAGAGTGATACGTAGCATGCCAGTGGCACACAGATCTGGGCCTCACTGGCCTAGTGCTGCACTTCTGTGGCTTTAATCATTATTAAATGATGGAGGGTGAGCATTGTTGTGTGCCATACTGACTAACTGCATTTAGTAGTTTAACACTTCCAGATCAATGTTGTTTGAAGTGTGCTCAGCTAATGATCAAATCTCTTTCTATGCATAAAAGACATGCAACTCTGTCATAACCGAAACTATACTTTTAATCCTAAATGATTTCTACCACATTGAAAAATCAAAAATTTGGAAGATATTTAAGTGAAGGTTCAGATCCTATTTTGTATGATTAATTTCATTATTTGTGTCAATCCCTTTTCACTCAGTTCATCTCACCTGGTACTAAGGGCCAGTGTGGGAATTAATCAAACCAGTAAAGTATCCAGTAAAGTATAATCTCCCTGATTTACTCCTCATTGAGCTCACAAGACCTCTTCTCATATCTAAATGAGATCACCCTCCTTACAGTATGTGCAGTGATACACTGAAGCTCATCTCATGAACATAAAAGCTGTATTATATTTCAGGGCAAGCACTATTTGTCTGCATCAAGTGCCTTCTTTTCATTAGTTCTGACTCTGAACCTAGAAATGCTTCCCTGTCTGGACAGTGCAGTAATCATCATTGCTCTTGTATCTAATTCATCTCATTTTCTTTTACAAAAATATAACAGTCCTCCTTACATAGCTTTCCTTTTATAAGGTTTTAACCAATTCAACCAGGTGCAGTTTGTGACACAGCATCCTGAAAAAGTCACATCTTAATCTTCCGCATTTAATATTAATTATACTTAGACCTTGTTAGAAATTGTAATGTTCTTATATGAACGTTTTTGTCATAATGCTGAGTTTTAAGAAGGACCCATGTGCAGAGAGATAAATTGTATTCTTTCTTTAATAATGAAACTAACACAAACTTACAATGATGACCAACAGGGACCATGGAAGGTATCTGGAATGCAACAGAAGGAGCCAGTCGAGAACAGAGAAAGCAAAGTAGCTTATATACACAGGGGAAAGAGTGGAAATGACACAGAAACTAATTGAAGGTAACAAATTGCAACTGGGGAAGTGAGTGAATGAGACTGATGATGACAATGAAATAAGAAATCAAAACAGGAAATAACTTTACATACATACCAATCATACTATCTGGCAACTGCAGAAAAGAAACAATCACTTTTAACAGGGTGAAACCTTTAGAATAACCCAAAGAATATAAAGGTGGAGTAACTTCAGTCTAGCTGACTGGAAGAGCACATTGTTTGTGTGGCAACATTTTGTGTACCTGGTCAAAAATAAAAAGAAAAAAGAAAACGATTCTTAGTGTTTCCCAACATATATTTGAAATGAGAATTTGAGATGAATGCGTCACTGCTCCTTCAGCACAACACTTCATGGCTCAGAAGTGTAAAAAAAAGTTAAACACACCAACACATGTCTTGTATTGCAAAGAAAGATCAAAAGTTATTATTGGCTCTTATCATACCTGTATAGCATCTGTATCTTCAAATTACTGAAAGAGATGTTAAAGTAATCTTAAGCAGATATGAACATTTCATTTAAGCTTTGAGGGCATAAGAAGTAATTGTAAGATTGCTAAAATGGAAATTGGGAATACTGTGATTGAGAATACTGCACACTGTTGATCATGTTTTTGATCATGCACCTTGCCGGAGTGAGCACACCCTCGATTTACACCTGGCTGTAAATATTCATGCTTCACCACAGTGAGTTACAGGATTGATGCCTGAGATAAATTAGAAACAAACTGCTGACGGTCTCCAAACTGTTTCCACAGTTAAAGTCACAATCTGAGCCTTTAAACATAAAACCTGTGATCAAAAGCTGATGTAGAAGTAGGTCTCATAACAAATGCTGTAAAATATTTTCCCCAAAATATGCTTAAAGAAATGTGGTTAAAATAGATTCAAGAAGTTGAATGAAATGGAAGCTCCTAGAAGAAATGTCAATTGTTACTGTTTTCACAAAATGGTACAAACTGGTTCAAGTGTCATCTGTCAGAGGGAAGATACAACACTGTATAAAAAATAAGGGGAAGCTGACATAAGTGAACAAAACAGAAATAGTCCCATTTTTTTAGTGCTTTTCTTGTCTTGCTGGGCACTCAAAGTGCTTTTACACTACAAGGCTCTTGCACTCATACAGACAGAGCATCTTTGTCTATTTTTTATGGGCTACACAATGTTAGTTTTTCTTTCATGCATACAATTGTAAGTCAATAAATTTATCAAAGTGAGATTCATTGTGTTGCAGAAGACCTATTTGGCAGCAAAAATAGGACTGAACAATATTCTGACTGATATATAATTTGTATTCCTTTTGATACACTTCTAAAAAAAAACAAATAAAACTGTATTATCATCTACCCTTCCTGTCCAACCAACCTTGTGAATTATTTTCTTTTACAAATCATTAACTCACCCCTCATATCTGGTTATGTCCCTGACTCAGTTAAACTCAGTTCAATAATCCCCTAAATAAAAAAAGCTGAGTTGATCCAGACATGTCAAACTTACTCTTCCCTTTTTGTCTAAAATCCCAGATTGTACTATTACCATGCAATTCAAATCACAACTTACGAAATATCTGAACTCTAACAATCCAGGTTTTTTTTTTTTACATGGCAACACTGAAATACCCCCCCTTAAAATTACAATTTAGATTCTTATGTCTTCTAACTCTGAATCATCTGCCTAGATATTATTACACTCATCTAAACTAACAATTCAACCTTCTCATTGGCTTCTCTTGCCGCCATTGTGCTTCCCGAGACTCTGTGCTTAACCCTCTACCTTAATAAGGAAAATTGACCAGATCTTTCTACATTTCATTGGCTACTATGTACAGACTCCATTTCCATTGTTACACTGATGACACCCACATCTACCTTCTGCAAAATCCCTCAACCGGTCTTGACAACTGTTTTCTTTGACTCAAATACAATAAATCTTCCAAGTTAATAGAACAAAATCTTGCTCCATATCTTCTCACAACTTCTGCCCCTTATGGACAGCAAAATCAGAAGATCTTATAAGGCAGATACTAGGGCATTTCCAAACTGTACTCCACTCCTCTGCTTACAGTCATTAAATTTTAACCTCCTACCTCTTCCTCTCAACACTAATCTAAACTTAGGGAGCCAGAACCTTCTCCAATTGCAGTGCCTTCACTCTGAAACTTTCTTCCACAATTTACCAAGGACTGCACAAAATATCACTTCTCAAAACTCATATTTCTAAAAGTCTGGTAAGAACAAATATCTAGATGGTTGAATCTGCAAACTAGAAAAAAAAATATAAATACATGAGAAATACATATTTAAGACTAGCATTTTCAACTGAGTTTTTTGATGACTAGTTAAGGCTATGAATGTGAGAGAGATCCTCCAAGCCCTCATACTTTAAATCTGCTGTGAATGATTTGGCCACCTCATCACTAGTGTACACTAGTCCTTCTCTGTGTGCTACAAACAGCTCAGGCGTGGATCGATGCGGCACCCTGTAATCTCAACGTATTAGCAGCTTGTGAGGTTTGTCTGTATTAGGTAGCTCCTTTAAATGCTGCAGGCGACATCACCTTGAAAGACTACAGTACAGCAGTGGACGTGCTTGTTTCATAACAGACAAGCACACACCCTTTGCACAAACAAAATATAACAGCAAATGAAATCAAAAAGAGCAGATAGATGCAGAGAGCCATTATTCTGCAAGCAGGCCCATATATGCCAGGAATACAGGCACAGAATCAAATTAACTCTGGATTTGATTTGTCTGATAGACCTAGAGGTTTCCTCTTGGATGCATTTAATGTCACAGTGGTTTTGCTGTTTGACATCGTGCAGCTGATAACAGAGGTTTTGATGTCTGTCAGGTCAGACCTTCTGGGATTTCTTTACCTAGTTGCTAAGCAGGTTTTTGTAGAATTCTAAATAAAGTGTTCTCATTTAAAATACTTTAAAACATATTTGAAGCTATAAGCTGTATTTTTCTGTAAAATCAGTTCAACCGTAGAACATGTCGTGATCAGTGTTTGTGAGTTTCGCTGTTTTGTTGTACGTCACTATTAGCCTTTTAAAAACCAGTCCCTTGTCCTACACTATTTGTGTCATACAGATGGCATGGGCTCTCAGCTGTTAAGAAACAATTGCCTCCTAGAGGAGTGGACTGTGTTGAAATTTAAAAATTTCATTCAATTGCTAACATTTGCCCGTGACATATGTAAAGCACCAATTCTATGCTAAGAACATGAACAGAAATTCATATTCTTAGCATAGAAAAAACATGCTAAGAATGTTTTCTTCTCTCTTTGCATCCCCCACTGCAAAGAGAAAAGTACCGATCCAAACAAATCCGCTGTTAATGTTAATTAAAAATTTGGAAGTGTGGCCAAAATGGACTGAACGACTTTGTTCACTTCCTCTGCTGCCAATGCTAAAACTACAGGCAGAATACAACTCTAAAACAGCACTGAAAATTAACACCATTGTTCACAACTTCTTCTGTTTGCTGATTGGCCCAGTAAAAAAGTCTATTGGAAACAACACAAGTCAAGGGGAGAAAGCCCAGACTGTGCTGTAAGCAAGATTTTTTTTTTTTCCCAGCAGAGTTGCACAGAAAGGCAATGGCCAGGCTACATCACTATTTAATAAATATCTTATTTTTGGAAATGTAGCTATCCAAAAATAAGCTTCTAGGTGGACATGCCTAAGATGACTTGACGTAGAGTTTTTGTAGATAATTTTTAATATCTCCAACTATTTTTTCAGCAAAACTGAGGCTTCCAGTGTTACTTCATCTGAAAATGATCACCAGGGAGATAGTTATAATACACATAGTACTTCCAGGTAGCCTCACTATGCATATATTTGTAATACAGTTATGCCTTCACCAACTTTCCTATCAACACCAGAAAGTAGAAGTGGTTAAAAAAATCTCATCATTCTGAACTTAGACTGAGGGAAGGGTTTGGGAAAGCTGAAGGAGTTTTGATGTCAGACCTCATGTAATGCTGTGAAGCTACTTATTGAAAACAGAAGAAAACAAAAAACTGTCAAAGGAGCATAAACTCCCAAGGTAGAAAAAACTTTATCAGCAGAGAACAGTCTATTGACATTTGTTTTGTCACAAGAGATTGGCAAAAGTCAATGACTTCCTCTCACACAAGTGCTTTAGCCCACCCATCGATTGCCTATACCCACTTACTTGTGCAGAGCAATAGGGGGACTCAGACCTGTAACCTATAACTGGAATCTCCAGTTGCAATTGGGCAAAAGGCAGTGTACTGGACTAGTTGCCAGTCCTTCAACACGTGGGAGACACATAGGACTGACAAACACTCATAACTAAGGGAATTTTAGAGAAACTATAATGATTTTGGACTGTACATGGAGAGAACCCAGTCACTAGTACATCTCAAACAATCACAACTAATCACTTTTCTATGTTGTGCACTTTGCCAGTGCACAACATAATGGCTACCAAAGACAAGAGCAGTGATAGCACCATATACTTCTTTCATTTAAGTTCATAAAATATAGCTTTATTTGGTGATTTTTCTGATAATGACTCTCAATCAGAAAAAATGCTTCAGATGACTAGCATAGACAACTAACAAACTGCCTACATAAAATGGGATTTATAAGCACATAGTCTGCAAGTAATTCTCAGAAGTGGTGATTGACCACTTGTGACACAAACTATTTGAAACACAAAAATTCTGGCAGCTTTCAGCCCTTCCATTAGTGACTGTCGCAAGAATAATGTATATTAGGGAGTCATGCAAAAATAATGTAAGTCTCACTTTTCTCAACATAATCATTCTCTGTTTTGTCAAAACATTTCTAGTATGCCGACTTTGATGCCATTCAAACTCTGTAAGTTGGAATGTGGTTAGACATATCACTTAAAAATGCTGTTTTCCCAAAAAAGTAACTTTCTCATGATTAAAGTGAAAATAATCAGATTTAACAATGAATCATTCTCTTCTTTGTGTGCCTCATTTGGCAAAAAAGAAAGCAATGAAATGACCAATTTTTATAAGCAGTCTTCCTTAGGACTTTTCTCAAGCTGCTGTATTTCATGACATCTTTTTGACAGAAAAACAATCCTTCCTCGCATTTTCAGGATGGTACCATTAGAGATGTCATCAACCATAAATGGAGGTGACTTTCCATTTTCAAATGTGTATTATAAAAGTCTCTTTACTTCAGAAAAGTTGATTGGTCAGTTGTGATTTATTAATTTAGTTTAAAATGTTTAAGTTTTTTGCCTTCCAATTTTGAAGATATATGCCTTTTAACATTTATACAGCTGTCTGAGCGTAAATTTGAGAGAACATGTATAATGTTCTATTAAACTTCAGTACACATTCCTTTTTCTATTTTTTTTTACATTTTGATCTTGTTCTCCATTAACCATTCCCTCAGCACTCTGTGGCCTTCATAGTATTTGGCATATATGTCATTTAATGCTGACAACCTGCCCAGAGCACATCAGCCAAATGCAACAAGACAGATGAGACGTGCCCCTTTTGCACATCATTTAGCAAAAGTCATTCGACAGCACCGATAAGGCCTGCCGGTGAATGACCAGAATGAATAGTTAGCAGTGGCTTCAACCTCATTACAAGGACAAACTGCATACAGTAGAGCCTTGATAAGTCTGGCATGCCCCCCCTTGCTGTTCTCTGTTTGAATATAAAAGGGAATAACGCTTGATGCTTTTTCCTTCGTGGATGGTGGCTTGTATGGGACAGCGACCCGTGAAATTAATATTTTTGTGAGATGAGATTTGCGTCACTTACACACACACGCAGACGCACGCACGCACACACGCAAGGAGCTCCTAATTTTCTAGCCGACTGAAAAACCTCCCAACACAGGAGAACAGAGATAGGTATGGGATGTGTAGAGCTTTGAGAATGACAATACATAAGCAAAATGCAGAATAAGGATGGAAAAGTAAATTGTAATATGAGGTGCTGCACCTACTTCTCAAAAGCTGATAAAAAAATAATTCAACATCAACAAATATTTTTTCAAGCAATGACCAGTTCCACACAACTCTTAAAATAATAAATCATAATAATAATATTTTAAAAAGTTAATAAAAGTTAATCACGACATGTCGTGGCAGTATAATATGAGACAGATAATCTGTGAACAAAATGAGCTCCTCTGCCTCCTCTCTCTGGTCCTACTTCCATTTGCATCTTCAAAGTGGGCGACACAACAGAACATACATGGCAGTGGATAGAATGAACCATCTGTTTATGCATCTGTCATTGGTTTTAAATTAAATCAATAAAAGATTGCCAGCAAAACCATTTGGTAAGTCCAAGTTTCATTGAAGTTGTAGAGACTGATATTTCTATTTACGGATGTTGTAGAAAGACAGCTTAAACGAGAGCTTATCTTCTGTAGCAGTCAAAGCCCACACTGATTAATCAGAAGCAACTTTAGTTAGGAATTACACATAACTGAAAGTTTGAAAAGATATAGCCTTACTTTGCCATCATTCTGAGCAAACAACTGTCCTGTATGGTAAATTTCAGTATTTTTTAATTAAGATTTTTTTTTTTTAGAAGAAGCTGAAATTATCCAACGATTTTTTTGTTTTTGTTTTTTTAGAGATGGAGGGATGTTCTGATTTTTTTTTATTTTTTTTTTTTACTTTTTCTATCAGGATGTTTTCTAAAATTAAACCAGGGAAACTCAGATGAAGCCATTTCAAAGGAAAGCAGATTTTCTGTGACATGCTGAGCCATATTAATGTTTCATTCAGGCTGCAAAAGAACCAGACTTTTGAAAGATAACCGAAAGGCTGAGCCCTGTACAGCAAAGTGGGTCTGTCTGATCCAATTTAGCTTTCAATCTCTGTCCGTTTTTGAATGTTTCTTTTGTCTTCTTATAAATTAGTAAAATCAATTTAAAACCACATATGGTCTCTCAGGTACATGGCATGTAATCTGTTCTTGTAATGTAAATAATCAATGATTGCTCAGAAAAAAAATAAAATATTTCGAATGCTGTTCTTGTATGTTATTATTAAGAAAAAAATGACTGCTAATCTTAAGGTCAAAACAGAAATTGTGAGCAGTGCATGTCTGTTTTTTGTAAGAAGAAAAATTAAGCAAAGTGCCATGAAAATAAAAATTCTACAAGTGTCAATCTGGTAAGCCATCTGATCTGAGATGAGCTATAGTCTTGTCAAGAGTCCTGACAGCCCGTTTCTTTCATTGTCTTCCCTTGCTGTCTTCAATTTTCCTCATCTCATTGAGGCTGGAAACAATATCAGCATTATATATGCACCAAACTTTCTGCTGAAGGGCAATGAATTTTTCCTGCAGGCTCATAAATTACCACTCCACCTGGTTGTGCACTGTAAGAATGCTGGATGCTTAGCCAGCCAGCTTCATTCCTCAAGGCTACAGATTTGGATTGACAGCCTGTCTGTCCTGTATGCCACTGTTTGTCACCGAAGCTTTTGGGTTGCCGGGAAAAGGCTCTGCCAAGTGACCTTGAGCCCTGCTGAGGCCGAAGGACTCCAACTAAAAGCCTGTTCCCCTGTTACAGCAGGCAATAGATGTTTCAGCCAAATACTCTGTAAAAGGGATTGATCACTAGCTAAATGTGCCACATTGTTGAAGTGTCTTCATTGTCAAACAAGTAGGGTTTGATTCTGCATAATATTTCTGCACCATATTCATACTCCTTCAAACACATTATTTGATCACGTAGAGAAACAGGTCAGAAATTTTCATTATAGTTTCCAATGGTATATATTTGAATTTAATTTGGAGCTTTAATCATGCACTTGAAGTATTTTTTTTCCCAGAGTATAGTTATGATTCAAAATTCAGATTCCAGTTATTTTAAAAATAAGATTTGAAAATTAAATGTGAATATTTCTCTACTTTATGCAGGGTCACATATAGGCTCTAATATATACATTCAACCCCAACTACTTTTACTTTAAAGTCCTTCAAGAATTTGCAGAGCAACTAAATTGCTCTGCAAAACTCCATAGAGTTTTATAGACATATGGAAAATCCTGGCATAAATCTGGAAGCATGTTTAATCACTCTTCTTATTAGAATTGGTAGGAATCATTTGCATTGTTCAGTTTGCTGCCATTTGTCTTGATTCTAACTAATTTTCTGAAGGACTGAGGGCTTACTAAAGACATCAAAATACCTTTTCATGTGTTTAGCATCATTTTCATAGACCATCTGACTGGGTTCAGTTTCAGCCATTTTGACCCACTGATGAAAGGGAATTTGTTATAATATTCAGAAACAACTCAAGAACCACCAACATTCTTTCATTGTATTCATAAACTGCATGCTATTGAACAGTAAGTGTCAGAGTACAGTGATGTCAACACCTTTGAGGGTGTTAACTATGAAAGAAGTATTGCTAAAAAATAATCAGCACCTTCAAGAAGGACTGAAATTCATAGCTGCTAGATAAGACAAGCTTAATCCTTTAGGGAGAGTTTTCTGGTAAAATAATAAATATTAAGCTGCTTTTTCACCATATAAGCAACAATGCTTGGACAAGTCCAGGCATTCAAACCTATCAGTCTCTATTACATGTCAAGCGTTTTAGTGTTAGCATCATGCCATTGTACTACCGTAGTTACCTGACAGTGATACCGACACATTGCACAAAGAGGGTGGAAAAAAGGAAGTTGAGACTACATTCGAGTTCTTTAATTTCCAATTGGAAAATGACCACCAAAAATCCAGTTAATCTTCTGGAATAACTCTACTTGAACCACATGAAAGATTTGTGAAATATGTTTAAAAGGCGACTCCAAACCAGGAAACCAATAAGTTCAAATTAACTCTTCCAGTTCTCCCTCTTTCTAAGAGACATTTATCTGAATATCAGTGGCTAATAATACATTTTGAGTTCCTGTTGTTAAAATTTGTAGAAAAAGCCTAAAAGTTTATGACATTAAAGATCATGATGTGTGTAAAAAACAAACAACAACAAAAAAAAAAAACACCTTACAACTGTCACTATATAACTTTAATGTTAGTCACTTAATTTTTTTACTGTTTTGGTCTGAAATACATAAAAAAAATAGAAACTGTGTTTGGATTGTGCCAAGCATTCAGAACTGAGAGCACAAGAAAGAAAACAAAGAATAAAAAAAAACATTGTCAGTGGTGGTTGACCCGTCAAAATGGTGAATATGTTTTTGGAAATTGCTCCTAACATGTTATCAGCTGAGTAGTATTTTCAACAACCATTCCTGGACAAGGAAAGGAAAAGATATTGCATGTCATGGAAAAGAAAACTACAATAGTGGAGGAGTGGCATGAGAAAAAAAATAACCCTCTCGCTATCTTGGTCTATTCATCTCTTTTGTTTGTCCTCCCATTGTCTCCATTACTCTTCATTTGTTCTGGTAGAAGCTCAATAAAGCGGAAATAAGAGGATCCAGACTCCAGTCCCAGATTTTTGCTCCCGCCGAGCTCGTGGAACCAGCAGCAGTAAATGCCTGTTTTTCTAGTCTCTCTCCTCTCTTCTCTCTCTCTTCCCCTCTCTCCTCATTCTGCTGCACGCTGCTCAGCTCTGCTGCAGTGGATGGTCCTCACGGTGCACTCGCAACTCGTCTCAGTGGAGGAAGGAGACCTGAGAATCTCTCCTTCACTTCCCCAAAAGGCTGTATTTCCCCTTTAGGCAATCATCTTTCCACCATCCACATGCCTGTAATCAGAATGCCTGGATGAATGTGGTGGTTGCAGTCATAGGATAGATGAGCGAAGAAGACTTTTCCATGTATGATCTTCTGCTATCTGCGGACAACCGTGAACCCCTGCGCTCATAGATGCTTCCTGGTTGCAGAATAGGTATAAGGTAAGTTCTCCAGCTTGAAGTTGTTATTTTAATGAAGAGTGCCTGTTTCACCCTTTTTTTTTTTTTAAAGAGTCAACATGTTCTAATGAGGACGTATTTGTTGAAGTTGGGTGCAAACAAGTTCAGAATAAGGTGTGGGTAGCATCTGACATGAATGCATTTGTAGTGTATCTTTGGGGGTCTGCAATGCTGAGCTTTTTGTCAGTCTGTTGAGCTTCTATCACATGCCAAAGACCTCTGCAATAAATCCTTTTCGACTGCACCAAATTAAAATTGTTAACTCTTTCACTCATCTGTGCTCATGTGTTTGGACACGGTTTGCATGCTCTACACATTTTCATTGGTGATCCAAATTAATTAGGCAGCGGTGAGTGATACATCCGAAATATGCAGGAAATAAAGAACTAGGCTTTTTTTATTATTATTCCAGGGGAAACCCTGCAGCGGTACCTCACACTTAGAGTAATTCACCAGAGATGAGCTGTGAGGTTCTGTGACAGCTGTGTGCATCGAGGGCACCACTCTATGCGTGCACTCTATGGGTGTGCTTGCGTGTGTGTGTGAGAGAGTGCGCAGTGTTAGTGTGGGCGTTTGCATGCGTTTCATGAAAAGTGGTATAGGTGAACTCTTGCGGGGGCAGCCTTTGCGCTGTTTTGTGAATGAAGTGCTTTTAGTCTGCACTCAAGGAGAAATTGGCATGTTTACGTTTCTGCGCGTTTTCCCTTTTAATACTATCAACTGTCGCTCATCTGTTGTCTCAATTTCCGAGCACACACGTCAGTAGCATACACCCTCTTCTGGGAAATACCCGAGTGCAGCACAGTGCCAACTCTATCAGGTACTGGCTGGCGTTTTATTGGAAATGGTCACTCTCACAACCCAGGTTCCACGCTTTCCCAGGCTGCTTGGTGAAGCAAAGAGGTGCTGCAGTCAGTCAGAGGAGATGTTTGAACATTCATGTTCACTGCTGCACTGCAGGCAGACTCTCTCCCTCCAAATCTGCAAAGAGGCCAAGCTTTCCTTTGGCACAGACAGAAGAGGCTTGATTTGAGGGACTCTTCATTGTTAGTTCACGCTTGTAATCCAAAGCAACTTCCACAAGTCTTGGGTGTATTTCCAGGTGATGGAGTACTCATCATTTTGGAATTAGCTGTTGTATACATGAGCAATTGTGTGGGTATTGCCACATTTATGCAAATGCCTCAATAAACACAATGTGTCTATGTGAGGAAGGGATCCCCAACTAGTTACTGTGGAACTCCTTATTCAAGATGGCCAGAATTTTAATTGGCTATTTCTCATTTAACATTTTTTCAATTAAAAGCTCTTTGCATTCATCAAAAAAAAAAAATCTGACCTGCTGAAATACCTGCTTTGAATAAGTAGACTGAAATTTATCCTTTATGATTAAAAAAAAAAGGAAACATAATTGAACAATCAGTGGATAAAAAAGTTTCATAAACAGTGTATCGGATTCAAATTGACATATACAAGGGACAGCCATGTTTGAAATCTTCTTGGATTATAATGAATCTAGGATGTTCTCAATTTGTATTTTTTAATCACTCAAATTGTATTGTTTTTTAAAAAAACAAACTTTCAGCTTATAAACAACTTCAACTTGATTCCAGCAGATTTTGATAAGAGGGTAGACCAGCTTAAATGGTCTACTAGGTCCATTTAAGCTGCATGGTGCATAGTGTTAGGGTGGTTTTCCAAATGTGAATGTTTTTGACAGAATATGGGCTCAGTAGAAAATTACAACATAATGACAATGAAAGCAACCATATGGTCACCACCAGCTTCACTGCCACAGGCTCCCGCAAATCTAACAGGACTCTGAAATGTTAGATATTTGTATTCTGTAGCTTCATGTATTCCCAAAACACCCAAGCATTTATATTGATTTATGTAGAGGGAAACTGGTGGTTGCATTTCTAGAAATTGACTACTACCAATCAAGAGGCTTTGCTTGTAGTCAGTGTTGACTTATAACTCATGCTTTAACCAATTAATAAATAGCTTTTTAGAAATTATATTTTTATACTTGAGAGCTTGTATGTTCTGGTTCAATAGGCCAAAAAGCTTAAGTAACTGCTTAGAAGTGTGTTTAATTCAAAACAAGGCATCCACTTGTATCAGTAGAAATTAAGGGCTACATTGATTGTCAATGTAAATACTTTAAAACGTTAAAAATGTTTTAAATTGTAAGGTATAAACATAATTTTTGTACAGTAGTTCAAATTCATTCAGATTTGACCGTTTTTTTGGGGGGGGGTTTTTGTGTTTTTTTTTACTGAGCTGGGTTTGAAACATAAATATGCTTTTATTTTAACAATTGGATTTTAGCTCTGACTGTATTTGAGTTTTTTCCTGCGCTCAAAAATCTTTTGCAGCCTGTAGTTAATTGTCTTTTGTGAGATACTAAGAACTTGATATGTGGTTTTATAACTTACCCTGCTTTAAATGTCCTTCATCCCTGACATGTCTGCTCACTCCTTGTTCTTCATTGTGCTGGTTGTTCACTAATCTTCTTCAACAAACCTATAGGGAAATCAAGAAAAGAATGCAATTGAGGTTTATGACTTTATGAATTTTGACAAGGTGTGAAAAGGTTCAAAGAGTTGAATCATTTTCAGGGTATCATAAATTGTAATGTGTACACTTTAATTCGCAGTATTTCAATGTTAAGCTAAATGAATAGAGATTACATTTGAAAATTCTGGAAAAATAATATTTCTCATTTTGAGGAGAGCCCCATTTGTCTCACAAAGACACAGAGCTGTAATCTAAAATGATTTGCACAGGGCCAGTCTAGTGACCCCCATTTATTTTTCTGTCATACCTGAAGTGTTGCCTTGTCTGTCTATTGGCAGGTGTGGCATTTTAAACCCAGAGTCTACATTAACTTCGCTGACAGTGACAGTTCAGGAGTGTCTCGTCAGAAACCTACTCCTTTGGGTTTGTTTCTTTATGAGTCCTTTCTACATGCATTACTTCTGACTTATGCACTGCACCTGTAAAGAGTGACAAATGGACAAAAAGAGCTTCAGCTAAAGCACAGATGAAATTTCCATTGTTTGTGTTCTTGGTGGCTCACCTTGAAATTTTGGTATTGCCTTGATGGTAATCTCCACTGAAGCTCAAATGGTGAAAGAGAACATAAAACAATTTTTAGGCTGTAAACTAAGGAAAAGTACCAGTAATATAAGGTCTCTCGTGAGTATGATCTCTCTTGGTATGCAGTAGTAGCAGAAAGTGACACACTCTTACTCATAGGGCTGTTTAGAGAGGCCATTTTGCTCATTTTTGGACCGGGATAGGGAGCAAGATTACCCCTGGTTAAACTGCCTTACAAGCCTTGATTCAACCCCTGGTTTGAATCAAGGCTTGTAAGGCAGTTTAACCACTGCATAACCATATAGTGGACATACTATAAAGCTTGCCCATGTGTCGTTCAGTATGTGCACTTAATACTTTGTCTGATGTTGTTTTTACATAAATTTGTGCATCTGTGCTGTGCTACATTGAGGCAATCAGCCTGGGGTTCTACTGGACTGCTAAGGAAGCCCAGTTCATGTTAAGTGAGGCCTCAGCTCATCTTTATTGTTGGGTCTAGTGTCTTTTGTCTTTCTCCTGACAATACTCTATAGACTCTCCTCCATGCATAAACCAGGCCAGTTTGTTGAACAATGAAGCACATTAAAGCATTATTAAAGCAGGTGCCTTTGGCAATGTGAGCAGAAGCTAAATCCTGCTGGCCATTTGAAATTAGCATCTCACTGAAGCTTCTCAGTAGAGTGAAGTATGAGGGGATCTAGAATTCCCTGTTAGATGGCTGGGCTGACTTTGGACCTGATAAAAACACAGTTGACTAACACAACAATTGTGAAACTGTAATTGGATTTTCAGAAGTTGGAAACCACAATACTCAAATCATATCACTTTGTGTATTAAATTTATATAAAGCAGGCACTTTACTTTTTGAATGAGGTTGTTGAAATAACTTTAATGTATTTAGATGCACTTCTTAATGAAATGGATAAATAAAATCTACCAGCAAAAAATTGTTCCAATGTTCATGATAATAATTATGCAGTCCTTCAGAGGAACAGGTGGACAATTTATGTTACAAATTATGTCCAAATAAGCCTGTTTAATGTTCTAAACTAGGATGAGACACTCCACCTACTGTGGTTGACCCGCTGCTGTTTTCAGTTGAGATTATGTATGTTTGTTGGATGTGTTTGAGCTTGCATGAGGCTTGAGTAAGAATCTCTATCTGCTTCTCTATCTGTCTGCTGGTGTAACACTTTTGACTTCATGCTGCGTCCAAATGACTCTTTCAGTCCCTCTCTTTTTTGGAGAGCTCACACAGAAACATGCACACACCAGCAGTAAACATGCTCTGTGTCACTGAGGCTCCAAACAGCTGACTCTTCAGAGGAGAGCTCTCTCCTGATGGGAGTCTTGAACCAAACCCAAAGACAAGAGAAGAAAGCTTTCCCTTCTTCTGTAGATGTAGCATCCATCTGCCCTTTCCTCATTTTCGGTCTGTCACTCACCAACACTCGCTTTCTCTCTTTTCTCTCTCCCCCAGCAGTGAATAAGTTGCGATGCATTCTCAGCCACTGCCAAACCTGAACTTCTAAGCTACAGGTAAAAGATTAAAGCCAAATGACTTTTCCGGTGAAACAGAACTACCTTTTTGCCACTTGAAAGCACCACTCAGTCCTCCTTCTTAACAGTTGCACTTGAATAAGCTGTGATGGTTTTTCTTCCCTTAACTCCAACAGCAGTTTGCTGACACACCTTCATTCCTCTGGTATACAGTCAAAGGATGATAAACTGTTGACTGCTCTGCTATGCTGCCTCTGCTTCCCTGGCTGGCAGTGCAAAGAGCACTGCAGATAGGAAACACAAATAAGACGGATGCTGCAATTAAAATAAAAATGTTAAATGCATACTGTGATAAGACATATAGAGGTTGTTTTATGCTGAATATATTAATATTGAAACAATTGAGACACCTCAAAAATTTTTAAACTGCTGATAATGTTAGTCTATAGGCTTAAATGGCCTAGATAATCTTTGTAGCAAAAGTCCTTATTCTATGTCATTAATAAGCAGCCACATCTATTTTACCTACTCCCATCAACAGTTTGTTGTGTTAAAATTTAAGTCTTCAAGGCTCCATGGTTATACATGTTCATCCTTGTGCAAAATTGCAAATGTGGTTTTGAGAACATGACTGAAACTACTTTTTTGTTTCAAAATAGTGTGTTGAAATTGTGCGTTTCCTTTGAAAAACATTTTTAAACACTTATTGTGATTTATTTGTTTGATATATTTAGCATTTGTAGTTTTTCTGACTTAAAAAAATATGTTTGGTCTGTGATGTAGATTCAGGCATCCTTATTTGAGAAGACGAATACCTTTCTTGGATCGATTGGCAAATTCCTGATCGGGACATACTAGTATGAATCTGTTCTCGGAATATAGTTTTATTTAGTTTTAAATTGGATGTGCTTGTTCCTTCAACAAGCACATCCACCTGCAGCACCACACATCCTAGGTTTGCTACCCATCTTCACTTGTGATATGTAGTTAGTACAACCACATAAACATAAATATGTCATTGTTGGGAAGGAAGAAAATCATAGAAAACTGAATGTTCTGTGTTGTATACAGTAATAGGACACCTACAGCTTATTATTTTGATTAGCTTAAAATCCTGTTTGTTTGACACTACAACACAGGACCCATTTCCCTTAGTTGCCATGGAGACAGCATTAGGCAGTGGTGCCTCAATGTTTTTTGTGTTTCTTTACGTAGCCCCATGCCAAGCCATCCTGCTTGTTGGGGGCTCACCCGTGCCAACTGCGTATGTGGGCGGATAGATGGGTGCATGCGCATGTTTTGGTGACTCTGAGTGAGTGGGAGAGAAAGGAATGGAATATATCAAAACAATATGGGAAGGGATCGTGATAATGAACCGAAAAAAATAAAAAAGCTAGGGGAAAGAGTGACATGAAGATAAATTAATGATGAGTATGTGTGGGACAAATGTACTATGATCAGACCTACATTACATGCGCACACAGAATTTCCAGCAGAGGATGATGACAGTACGCACATGTGAGTGAGCAGGGTAAGTGTGTGGGTGGAGGGATGCCGCAACAGTGCAGCTTATTCTGCCTTCGGTTTGATCTCTGCAACTCTCTCACAGGGGTTCTCACTGCATTACTTCACAGTGGTTCACACAGCTTGATGCCAAATACAGACTGCCTCTGATTATTTCATGGCATGACAGCCTGTAATTGACACCATGGATTTTGAATTCTGGAAACAATCTTTATTTCTCAGCAATATGAGCATTAGACCTGGTTCAAAACTAAAGTAGTCGCTCACTGCATATACATTTCGGCAGGCCCTATTTTTTTAATTCTTTTTTTGTGACGGTATTCTAATTACTGTTACCAAATTCATGACACTTTTATGTATAATTATAAATTAGTAGAAACACAGTCATTATTCTTGCTTCAATGTATTGTTACTTCTGGTCTGAAGGTGTCACTGTTGGATTTGTAGAATAATCTGTGTTGTTCAAGTTCCCTCTCAAACTCCTGCCACTTAATTGTGCATTTACCTTTCATTTCATTTCTTTGGGAATTTCAGCTGCAGCATCACTGCTTCTGTAGACTATGTTCTCCACTACAGCAGAATCAGCACAACTGGAACTTAAATATCACTGGAAGAATCTGTTAACATTGTTTTAGCTCGTGTAAGCCACACAAATGCTTCACTCACCTCAGGTTGCTGGATGCCTAAAACTTAAAGCGTAACTTGAATCATCACTTATCTGATTAATTTGGTTCATTATTGTAAAACCAATTGCAATCTCTCAGAGTATTGTATTTTCTTCTAAAAGGATTAATTGAGCCTCTAAATTTACCAAAACATAAGTAGGGACATTAGGATCATTTCCCAACCAGTCCTCCAGTGTTTCTACCTTTCTACTTCCCTCTCAGTTAGTTAATCAGTAAGTTTCACAGTCACCTCCTCCAGTGTTTTGGATCTTTATTCGTAATCCACTTTTGCTTTGCAAACTTAACTATAGATTGATTTAACATTATCTTATCCTTATATTTTCTGCTATTTAGTGCAAAAAAGGAAAAATAATTATTGTATTTAATTTAGGTATGACTGTTTTTGATATATTATCTTGTATTTTGCACAGGGAGTGCTGGAAATAGCAGTGATTGATCAGTCTTGTGATGATTCTCATGATGTCAGCATGATGGAAAATTGATTTTGGTTCATTATTGTAAAACCAATAAAGAAAAAAGACCAAGCTTTTTTATAGTAAAATGTATGTTCCTCTGTGTTTTGTTCAAATTTTACTGCATCTTTGTTTTATAATGTATAATATTCTTTAGCATTGGGACTGCTGTACAAATTCTATTGTTAAAGAAGGTTTGGCCTCAAGCTGTACCAGAACTCCAGAATCTGTTACTGATGGACATAAACTTTGATGAGCAGTGGTAACATGATGGTACCTACACATGTTCAGCTGGAAAAAAATGTTTCAAAGGGAAAACTATATTGTCTCTGGGAGAATTGAGTCATTGCTGCTGAAATTGCAAAGTGAAGAAGAAAGTGAAGAAGTAATAGGAGTGTAGAGGGTTACTGTTTGCATCTTTCGAGCATAACCAAGGGTCAGGTAGGAGGTCTTTCCATGGATATGGTCCTCTGAACATGATTTAGTTGGCATTTCTTACAACTGTTTCAGGTTAACAAAATATTCACACAGCAATATGCTTCAATGTGGACAAATACCTTGACTATCACCGCTTAAGCTTCGTTTTAACAGATCTCTCCATTTAAATTAATATACAATTTAAGCTTTTTATTTTTTTTTCATTTCTAGAACCCAAAGACACAGTTTTCTATCTGAATGTTAAATAATCACCACAGGGATTATCTGGAAGCTGCATTGGACCACCAGTTTAGTCTAACTCTGCACCCATTTTTCTATCTGTGTCTCTTTTCAATATATTTCCTTTCCTCTCACTCAACATTAAAACATCAAATTTTTTATTGCTGTCCCTAGTTTCCATGTGTTTACTCAGTGCTTTTTTTTCTCCTGCAATACAAACATAAGCAATATTTGCTTTTGCTCTGGACATCTTAAAAGGATCTTGAGAGGAATCAGTGCAGTAAAATCTCTCTGAGGGACTCCCTCAGTACTCAGATCTTACTGCATCATGGCCCAAATCACACAAATAAATCACATAAATCCTTTTAGACATATGTAAATATTATTTTGCAAGTTTTGCACATCCCTTTCTATATATCCCATTACTTATCCCAGCTTTAAGAAAATATTCAGTGCATTTAAAAGTGAATGATTACTGCTAGAAACACTAGACTGTATTGCTTTCTAAGTTGAGATGAGGCATGCTAAATAAACATGCTATTACATATGCACAATGTTTTGGACTCATCTGTCCTAGGTAGAGGGGCAGGGGAAAAACTAAGACATCGACCAGGAAGATGTTTAAAAAAATAAAAATAAAAATTCTGTGCTCTTTATATGCTCAGCTCAGGGATAAACCATAAATAGGATGATTCTGTTGCTACTGCTTATCATTAAATTAGCATGAAGTCATAGACTGCTGGTGAGAAATTTGCAGGAACTCATCATAAACTTGAATATTATATTAGTTTTGGACTTTTAATGATGCATTTAACCATTCATGGATGATCTTTGATTGATAATACACCATATAAGCCCAAGCAGGGCCAAAATTCTGCATACAGAGTTAGCCATATTCACTACATTCATAGCTATATTCTCAACTAATAATAGTTTAAAACATCAATGCATGTTTGAGATTATTGCCTTGTTGAATAATAAGTTTGTTTTTTTTCAAAATGTGACATTTGAGGTTAAATGACAATATGACAATAAACATTAAAATTAAATGAGCAGTATCAAAATGACTGAAGATTATACAAAAACAAGTCCCTATTTATTGATTTGTCTTGTCTCCTTGCCAAATACAAGCCGTATTAATTAAATCCAAATATGCAACTGGGACAGCACTCTATGTGGCTTCTCTATGTGGCATGCCTGAAATGCTGCAACATGACATGTGAAAAGTAGAAATTAAATTCAGATAAATCACAAAACCATTACGACATTCATTGTATTGATGAGTATAAATACCAGATGTACTGTATTTTCCCAACAAACTTTCCTCTATTGAGTCATATGATGGAGCCACTAAGTGAAATGAAACAGGCAGTCCTGTTTGTAATGAACATCCACTATCCAAACTGAAAGGCACTATTTTAATAGTAATCTTTGCAGAAAATGTTCTTCATCATAAATATGAAATGGTGTGATGAAACAGTTTGAAATAAAAAATTTTTTATTCATTCAGATGAACACTAGTTGTGCATATTTCAGTGAAAATACTTTCAGAGAATTTAAATTCATTTGATGTTCTTTTTTTAACTACTTCACTTGTGTGTCGGCATACTTTTTTTTTTTTTTTTTTTGACCAAATTAGTTGAAAAGATGATTCCCAGTGTTTGCTTTATTTCAAGTCAATCCATGATGTTAACAGAAAAATAGTAGACAGGCCTTTTGGCCATGTCTCTAGAGAGACATACAATGAAGGGAATTTAATGTCCAGCATGTGTTTTTTGAGATTTGTGAACTTTTTTTCAGACTTTCATGAATATCTGGTGACGTTCTCTGTTGAAAGAGGTTAATACAGCAGCAAGCATATTTGCAGGACCAACGAAAATAAGCAAACCGTTTCAGGGTGGATAATTGAAAGAAACAGGAAATTTCCTTGTGGGCTAAAGGCGTTGGCATTAAAATTAAGTCAGTGCCCGGGTTAAAATAAAGAAGGCAGACCGGGCTGCTTGCATCACTAGCTTGCACTCACCGGGACAACTAATGGTCACTGTGAAACTGGCAGTGGAACACGCCATGTGACCCTTACAGTCCTGTAAAACAGGGGCTGACTGCCAGTTACCACAAGAGCATCGAGCTGTAGTGGACCTTTTTTTGTTATCGAGCTGCTATATGTCTCTGGGACATGCCAGACTAGATGGTTAGTAGAAAAAGCAAAGTTTGTGCCATAAAGAGTAGAATAATAATAAAAAAACCCTGCAGGACTACAGGAAAATCACATCAAAGTCTCTCTTTCCTCATGCTCTTCAGACCTGAGAGATGAAGTAACAGTAAAGGTTTCCTTTAAGTCATCAAATAGCCTCCAAGGCGCTATTTTCTAAAAGACAATGTGAGTACTTTTGTCATTGTCTACTATCGCACACCACTTTACACAGTTAAGGATCACAAAATACCAATTTGCCCACAGCATTTGGCTGAACCTGGTAAGCTTCCATCCAATGGCCACAGAGTGAGAATTATTGCTGAATTTAAGTGAACAATGCTTTGTTAATTCTTTAGGGAAATTATATTTTACAGTATAAATTGCAGAGGAATAATTAAAAAAATAACCAGCAGAAAGTAGGAAGTGAGAGGCGGGTTTAAAATACTGCAGAATGTGACAAAAATCACTGCTGTTTGTTGTTCGGATTGTACTGCACAGCAGGACCAGTTTCCACATTAACACCTCCTCTGTTTTAGCGCTGTAGAAATGGGGCGCCACTGTGATGATGGTGTGGCTATATAACTTCATATTAAGGTCGGTGTGTGTATGGGGGATAAACACATCTTCAGTCATTAGTCTACCTCCCACGTTCTTCCTCTTTCTCCTCTCACATACCTGGTCTCCAGCATATTGATCCAGAGACCCGCTGACTTGTAAGAGATGGGGTCATTAGGCCAAACACGTGCTGCTGTGTAACCCACTGTGTACCACATGTCTGGTATTATCACCTACAGACCTGACAATAGATGAGCATATTTGGATCATTAATCGTTGTTGAAGTAGAGCACAATCAGGGTCTCAGTCTGTTTTCATTCAGGTCACTCAGAGTTTCTAAAATAAGATATCTTCACCGTGCATTGTGTATATAGAAACCTTGTCTCCTAGTTTTGATCTCTAAATTTTAGCACTGACCTGCCTTTACCTCCCCAGATCCCTGCAACTCTTGTTTCAGGCTGTTTCAGGATTTTGATTGAATGACTTGAAGTTGTCAGTCAACAACAGCAAACCCAATCTGTAAATTACAGTGAGGATTGTGGGTGATATCAGCGAACAGATGCACAGTGCAGATGGGTTGGTTTTCTTTCTCTTTTTTTTTTAGTAAGCGTACGAAGCCAAATCTCAATGTGTCCACAGGGCTTTCAGAGGGCTTGCATTTGTAATATCATTCTGGCTGGCAAGCAGAGCGTTTAAAGCTAAGTGTTGGAGATGCTATGGGACCCATATTGAACCATTTTAAATTATAATGTTCGCTGCTGCATACCAAAGAATTAGGATGAAGATTTCAAGTACCCATATATAGAAGGTAGGTCTCTCAAAGGACATCAGTCCAGATTTTCCTAATGAATAGGAGGGACACAAGATTGAATTTCATTACTATGTGCTGGTCTGAATAATTTGGGTATCCATGAGGTTGTGATCTCATCACTAGGATGTCATTTTAACTTGTCAATCTATCACTTTGTCTAAATGGTTAGCTAGAGGGTTATAAAATGCAATATTCCTGAACAATCAAGGGTATTGTATAATTCTTTCTTTTTTTTCTTCTTTTTTGTGAGATCTGAAAAATCACAATGTTTGAGTTGGAGCTGATTAAAACAATCACAGTGTAGGCTCTACATCAGTCCTAAGTGCTTAAATAGAAGGCAACTGAACTTCTCTTGTGTCTTGAAGACGTTTCAGATTTCATCCAAAAGGTTTCTTCAGTATAGAAGACAAGGCTCATACACTGCAGTCAGAACTATCACAACAACAAGGCTAAACTCTAATGAGTCTTTGACCCTATCCTTCATTCACCTTATTGTTTGGGTCGTTTTCATTTCACTCAAACATGTCACCTGAGGCTGGCAACATTTGAGTTGTTTTCGCCACCTTTCTGAGGTGATGTCCAGACTGATGAAGCCTTTTGGATGAGAAAGGAAATGCCTTCAAAAACAAGAGAAGAAGTTCAATTGCCTTTTGTTTGAAGTCTAAGGATGTCTGTTTATACCAACATGTAGATCATTTGGGGCAGAGCCAAAAGGACTTGGACAATTATCCTCATTTATCTATCAAAGCAGAGGTTGATAATCTTTGTGAGTACATACTGTTTGTTGTTTATGGACTAGAAATTGTGGGAGCTTTTATCTTTAGTGCATTTGTTGAAGAGCAGAACAAAAAATAAAACATTTTCTGTATTTGGCCTGCTGATAACCAATTAGAACCAAACAGGGGGGAATTATGTGATTGCACTTTCTGGAAGATGGATTAGTGCATCTCTGAGGAAAAAAAAAAAGGATCATATCTTTCTTCAAACATCATATTGAAAAGCAAGAACAAACATTTTACTTCTTTATATTTAAAAAATAAATCAAAGCAAAAAATATTTGTGAAATACTTGTATTATCTTCTCGATCAAGTGTTTGTGGACTACTCCATTGTCCTTTCAAAAACCACTCCATAAAAATGAACAATTAACAATTGCTTCTTTTCAACTCATACCCCCGCCTTTCCCTTCTCTATATATTATTTAAACTCACATTTAAGGTGTTTTCATTATTCATGTTTAAGTCATTCCACTGAACATACTACCAAAATGCAATTCAATTTATATGATAAAAACATTCTCAGCATTCACAAAACATAATAATAATTTCCCAGCAGTGAACACACGTTGTTCCTGCCCATGTAGTTGCTGCTGCCGCCAGGCCGATTAGAGCCAGTGCCTCTAGGCCATTACAACATTGATTGGAATCATATTTTGTTGCAGAGGCGGCAGATACTGATCGACAAGCAAACTCCTAGGCAGGTTTCACATGTGGGAGATGATGTGCTTGCTATTAATTAAATCAGTCTGGACCAGAAACCAAGAGTGAATTATGCCTTATATTTAACTGAAATTCATAACCAGCTTTGAGGGGGAAAATGTAAATGACATCTGTCCCCTTGAATGTTCATCCCCCCAATACAGTTACACAGCACAGCTCTGTCTTTATGATTTAGACTCGGTCACTTTGGGGCTGGCATGTAACAGTCTTCGTGTGTATTTTATGACAGAAACCACAAATACATTCTGATCCCACAAACAACTTGCATGATGAAACATGGAATACTCTTGTTTTTGACACATAATTAAACTCTAAAACATGTGATATTCTTTATCTCCCATAACCCTACCCATTTCTTCTAAAGTCTATAATTTGTCCCAGGGTTGCTTTGGAAACTGGATGATGGACTCATGCATCATCGCATGTTTTTGACCCTCAACCAACAAGTCGTGACTTGACTTTTATCCTTGGAAATTCAAGGCTGATTCTGACAAAGACAGACGGATCCCATAAGTTCCAGCTGTTTATTCTTGCTGGACCATAAATCTCTTGCTGCTGTCTCCATACAGACAGACTAATGGAGATGTGACTCTTTCTTTTATCTTTTTCTCGCTGTGAAATTGATGTGTGAGCAGCTAAATGTAGACTCAAAAGGAAATCATCTGTGAAATGTTGATGCAAGCACTTAAAAAAAAACAAAAAAAAAACAACAACTGTTTTTCTACCTGGAGTTGTAAGTCTTTAATCATGTCACAGGAGCTCTATGCATACAGCTCTGATTTTTAATTGAATTCCTTTTGCATGCAGAGGCAAATGATGAAATATGCTTAAATAGTTGCTTTTCAACATCATCATTTGATTTTATACATGAAATAGTAGAAAATGAGACCAACATTTTGTGTGTGTATGCATATCTCCAGCCTTCATGAAGCACAAGTTGTATAAAAGATTTGACTTGCAAATTTGACCATATTTAAATTTCCCCGCTGATAAATAATTGAGTATAATGAATGAACACTTTTACTGTTAAACAATTTTTTTTACATTTTATTTAATTTAAAATAGTTTGATTAAAATACTAAATTCAGTATTTTTTTTCAGTTTCTTGTAAAAGTATTCATTGTCCTTGAACTTGTCCAGAATTTGTCAGGGTTGTGTTTTGGGATTTTATGTTATAGACCAGTGTGATGAGTAGCATTATTGTCAAATGAATGCAATTTTACATCATTTAAAAATATAACGTTTTGTCATCAGTGCCCTTTCATTCACTGTTGAACTTTGCAGAAGTATGAAGAAATTTCTTCCTTTTCCTTATTTGGTTTTGTCAATCTAAGATATTCAAGGTTTCTACAGATTAGCATATTTTTCAGCTGCCATCTTTAAGAGGTAGTTTTCATATTGAAAGAAGTTGAACACAAAGAAATCTGCTTCTTTTTCAAAACCTTTTNACTCTAACAGCCCTAAATAAATTCCATTCCAACCAGTTAACTTCATAAGTTCCCCAAGTAGTAAGTACATATGTGTGTAATGTCATTTTAGCATAAATACAGCCAATAGTCCCCATGGTGGTGGCAGTGCAATGCTGTTGAGATGCTTAACATGTGCAGGAAGATGGAATCTTTTTTAGTTGGTGCTTTGGCTGTGTTCATTATATTAAAACACAGCTTCTTCTTTACTCACGTTCTACAAGATCAAATGCAAAATGTGAGGTTATACTTTGCCCAAATTATAGATACAAACCATTGTGTTTACAGTTCTCTCTTTCCTTCCCCATCTGCCTCATGGCCATTCACTATTGGGTTGTAGGCAAACATGGAAGTGACATTTAAAAATAAAAGCAGAGTAGTGTGAAAACACCTTCAGGTGGTCACAGCTGCCAGTGCTTCCACCCACAACAGCCATACCAGGCCAATTGCTGCATCAGATGAACTGTTAACTGCTCTGGCGAATGTGCCCTAGTATTTGAATGAGCATGACTCATTTCATTATACAAAGAAGAGATGTTTGGAGAGACTCAACTCTCTCCATCACATTATAAATACCATGTTAACCTTTTTTTTTTTTTTTTACTTAAATGAGCATCTCGATAAATTAGGATATCATTAAAAATAAATATGTGTCAGTAGTTCAAATCATTACACACACAACTGGTTTTGTAAGTGTTTAAATATTTATATTAGAAAACGATGACATATGACCAAGTAAAAAATATGATTTTACTGTTTGTTTATATTTGTAATTAATGTTATTTCAGGGACATATTATGATACATGGTCTTTGGGGGACAGTTAACTTGTTATTCAGTATACTGTTGTTGAAACCATCCACAAGGATGGTAATCAACAGAAGGTCAATCTGCTCAGAGTGCTCTATTCAAGCAAAATAATGGGAAGTTGAGTGCAAGAAATTAGTGTGATGGAAAAGGTGTGCAAGCAACGGGGTTAACTGCAGCCTTTGTGAGTATTGTGAAAGTTTGGATTGAAATTTGCAAGAGGTGGACGTCATCTGGAGTCAACACCAGACAAATCTAGTATGTGGGCTAAAACTGTGCAATTTGTTGTGTTAAGCAACATCTGAATCAGAGACAATGTTGGACTCTTTATACTGATGCTAAAAAGTAAAAGAAGTGAACTGCTGGATCGAGGCTCGAATTCTGCTTTTCAGATTAAAGTTAATATCATTAAGAGACCAAGAATCCCAGAGTGGAGCAAGACAGCATTCAAGTTGGGTCTGATCTCTCTCATTGTCACTTGACAATATTTCAGAGATTCTCCACTTGGTTAAGTTCAGATAAGCTTATAGGCCAATCAAGCCCAGTGATAACATGATATTTAATCCAGGTAATGGGATCTTTTGCTGTGTGAGCAGATGCCAAGTCCTGCCAGAAAATGAAATCAATGTCTTTGTAAGAGCTTATCATAAAGTGCTCCAACATTTTCAAATAGATGGCCTCAAAATACTCTCAAGGCTATATTTGCTTCCATTTTTCTTTTGTTGGTTTGCTTTGGTTAACGCACTTTTTCCTTGTGCTCAACTTTCTGTTAATATGCTTTGACATAGCTCCTAGGGAAGTAATCTTCTTTAAGAATCATGTTTTGTGGCTCACCAATGACTGCAGCATGATTGCTGAGTTAGCACTTGTTAAGCTAGACCATGTTATGGCATTCTGATTTACTGAAATTTCACCTGTAACTTGTACTATGCCTGAGTGTTTAATTGCCTCCCTTTTGTGAGCAATTTTCAATGTCTGTCATGTGAGCTGTGCAGAGCACCTTTTCAAATTTGCCCTATCTACACCCAGCTACCACTTAGTCATGGCTACTTAAAGACAGCTTTGATGGACTCTGTTGCTGTCACACTGCTAGTTAGAGCTTGTTAACCCAGACACTTTGAATACAAGGTCAGGTTTAATATACCCCATAAGCTCTTTCAGAGTCTCTCATTCTATTAAGTGATCCATTCAAATATATGCTTATATAAAATATGGGAACACAGTTTTATGTTGTATATTTATGTCTGATTTAACACAGGTGTGTCCTGTATTGTTCGTGTTGGTATATATGCACATTGTGAGTGGGTCTCATCTGTTAACACTCGGCTCTTTGCCTACCACTACCCATCTATTCACAGCACCTTTTAGTCAGCGCTCAACCACATAGCAGTGGGAACTTTGGGAAATGTTATGAAGCAGACTGTCAGCATCAGCATGCTCTTCCCACATTCATCACTCCTCTACCTTTCCTCAGAATAAGCCTACATTTTGTTCGAATCAAGTAGATTAAGGTGAATAAATGGTGGCATGAATAACTGAATGATTTTATCTTTCCAGCGTTCCCACCATCAGAGTATGAATGAAATAACACGCTGTGATAGATGGTTAGAGCTGTGCACTTATAAAGAGGACATAAAAGAGGCCCTTTGTGTAATATTTATTGGATTTGCAAATACAGTCTTGCTACGACGGCAGGACTCATAAGCATATCCATAGGAGATGACCTCGCATCATGCAATATTCATCTCACTGTCAAAGAAAAATCCAACCTCTGACTCCAAGCATAATCAACGGACCCTGGAGTGGGACAAGTAGAAGGAGGGAAAGAGCGTTCTGCCTCTGCATCCGTCTTCCTTTCTCGGCTGGAAGTGGGCCACAGTAAATCTTCCTTGCTTGAGACTGCGGATTAGCTTTATGCCTATGCATCTGCTCTATGCAAGAGCTTGCAAGGGAAAACACATTGCACACAGGAAGGCAAAACTGTAAACACCTCACCCCCTTCTCTTTTTTTTCCTCCCTCCTTGCCCATTGCCATGGCAACGGGACAAGAGACTTGGGCTTCCCTGTTTGTAGACACTTTGTAGCCCCATTGGTTTTCTTTCTAAGTGTATAATCAATGTCCATAAAGGTACCCAATATTTGTCCTTTGCAATTATGGAACACTGAATGTTAGTTTTGATTCTCCCTATTTATCTCTTCGGTCTCACTTTAAGTCCTTTAAGCTCTCTGGTTTGTCTATTAGGTGGCATTTCTCATGTTTCAGGTTTCTAATGCTGTTTGCCTTTCTTCTCATTCCTGGAAGGTGAAGCATATCCTTTCTCTGTAACATTTGGCTCTTCAGAGAGACATGTACTATACTGTTGCCAGGCTACAGAGACAGATAAAACATTGTGAAGAATTTCTCCATAATGAATGGTCACATTGGATAGTCTCTGGCATTAAGGAAGTTTTGAAATTATCACCTTGAGATGTTCTTGTGGCCCTGGTCCATATCTACTGCTGTTGCTTGTTATTCCATTCAGTGTGTCTATGTTTTCAGAGCAGATCCAAATGACTGGGACCTGGCCTTTTTGAGCTCTTTGTAACCTTTTGGCTTTTGCAGCACAAGCATTTGCCCCTGGGAGGTTTCCCTTTAGGAACAGAAGCATTTATGCTGCAAGAAGCCATAGTTCCATATCGCCTTTCCATCAAGCTGCTAACACAGATTCATGCTTAGTAGACAGAGAGGGCCATAAGGGAGAAAAGTGCACACAACCATTGCAATGATAGAATGTCAGCAGAGGCAACAACACGCTGTACTGAAAGCCCAGCGAACTGAGTAGTGTTTACATTTATTCAGCAAGCATCAATGCGTGGAAACAGCTTCATATGTGCAATATAGTCAAAGCTAACAGAGTTTCTTTGGATTGTGATTTGTATCTGTGGGTGTGAGGTTCACAGACGTACTTCCTTACTTAGTCTTCCTTGCTGCTAAAAGCAATCAGCAAGATTGTATTGATCTAACGTTCTAATGCGGACTCTTTCTAAAGGTCTATTGTTGCAGACAAAACTATTACTTTGAATTGTTACTGAAATGATGCTCATAGGTGCCCCACCCTTTTTTATAACACTACACGAAAAGAAAACTCTTAGGTATTTCTTGGCTCCAGCATCATTTTTCATCCCTGAAAAATCTTATTGGCTTTCTTGATTCTAAAAGGTTGTAACTGGCTGCACAAAAGACATGTTTTGACACTTTCTTGAAGCCCGAGTTCTAAGTCTGTTATTGCTGACGATTACGGCTTAAACCTAAAAATGATGTATTCAGACATATGTGTGAAAATTTGAGTGAAAGAGAAAACTGTGGTGGAAGAGGATGCACAAGCAATAGTGATGCCGGTTCAGGACAAAGCCCATTTCAGAGTTTAGGCCAAATTCAAAAAGTATTTGATTTACCTGTTCCATTTCATGTCTTGCTACTCCTTCTGAGCCATAGACAATCAGAAGTGTGTTACCTGGGCTAAGTAAAAAAAAAAAAGAACTGCAGTACTTTTTTCAGATTAGTCCTCCATATACCCTGCTTACATCGCCACTCCACTCCCCCACAGAGCAAACTGTGTAGTAAATAACCCATTGAGATTCTTTATACTGTGTCCCCACTGCTGCACGAAACACCGCCTTTCTCAGCAGTGCGGGCAAAATGACTTCCATCAAAATTGGAATCCATCTTGTTTTTGCCGGCTCTTGTATTTCCCATACTATTTCCTTGGGGTTTCCAGCAGAGCAGAGCCGCACATAGTGTAAATCAGGATGATCAGGAACATTATCTGGTCCACACCACACTTCTAAAGGGGAACAGGGATGCATGCAGTCTTAATTTCGGGGTAAACTTTATATTTCATTTAGAGGGCTTAAGGGAAAGTGGAGAGAGACTGAATCTTAGTTGGTTGAGGTTCAGTGATGATTCGAGGAGCCACGTCTTCTGCTCTGTTTGGTTTGTCAGTATGTCCATCTACCGGGTTATTTTAGAGCAATTCCAGCGTTCTCTAGCTTTATGGAGATTCTGATATTTTTTTCCAGGAAGACATGGTACCTGCTTACACTGAAGGATCAATACCTGCCTTAAAGACAGTGATGTTATTTATTTGTAGTGTTTTATTATTATTATTATTATTATTATTAAATCTTTGAAATAAACAACTTCAGCAATTTACAAGCTTGCATTGGTCCTTATTGTTAAACCAAAAAAACAAGGAAACATCTTCTATTGTAGTCTGGACACAAGTCATGAGAACTTTTTATATTTCTAATACACTATATATAGAGAAAACAAAATCTTATACAAGGGCTTGAGAAATTGTGTTAATCTCTTAGCTTCTAGGCAATTTCAATCAGTTTTATATCTTTAAATGTAATTCGTTTTGAGTCTTTAGGCTGCTCAATTGAGAGATAAAAGATAATTTCTAGGAAGTCCTTTGTGGCTCCAGAAGGAAACACGGGGTACTTGATAAACAGACAGTGGAGGATATAATTTGCGTCATCATTGATGGATGAAAAGACTGATTAAGTATCTCAAATTTAAAATTAAATAAAGCAGAATGCTAGCCTTTATTGGTCCACATATGCCAACAACTACTTCATCCTATACAATGTAGGATAAAGTAGGATGGTCATTTTGTGGTCAGTATGCACAATGAGAACATACAGTATACGGCTCTCATTTTCTCCTGTGGCTTTCTTGTAGGATGCGTTGGCTTTTTTCCTCAAGATAAATTTACCAGTTAACAAAGACACAGAGTGACAAGGCACAGCTCCAGCATGGCCACCTAGTGACATGGCTGACCAGGTGTTAGACACATCCCATGCAGCCTCTGGGCTTGCTTCATCTGCTTTCTCCTCACGGCCCATTAAGTTCATTCCGGGAGATGGAGCATAATGTGATACCCTGGACAGTAGTTGTTAAGCAAACATGCACACAGAAATATCTACACACTACATCTGCAGCACAAACATTCCCCAGACATAGCAGCCGGAGCCAGAGACAGCAGGTGTGTAGCTGCTCAAATATGTTCTGTCGCGATGCTGGTGCCAATCTCCCACAAGACCACAAAAAGTAAATCACGTGGAACAACGGTACGACATGATGGCAGCAAAATGAGAGAGACAGCAGGAGTTTGGAGGACATGGAAGAAGAGGACGGTGTTTGAAATCTGTGCCAAAATTTTGGTTGAATCTGCATCCCACACAGGAAGAACTTGTTTGAAACTCTTCACTTTTATTTAATTTTTTGACACATGTTGGGGACTTTTGAAAAAACATTAAAGAGATGATTAATTTGATTAAAAAACTTGAATGATTCTTAATTCATAAAATGGCATTTGTTGTGAAAAAGAAAAATTGGTTTAAAGGTTTTTTTCCCCTATTATAGAGCTTTCAAAGGCCTCTTTGCAGTGCCAACATATCAAAAAATGAATACACATTCACACAGTTTGATATCTGATGCTGCTGAGAGTCCTGATAGTCAAAAGTTTTCTTTAAAGAGTGCACAGTCAAGCGTTGTGATTTATCAGTGAAAGCCTCCCGTCTCCCCATCTCTCCATCCATTCCCCTCACTGCCCAGCTCCTTCCCTCTGCCCCCTTCATGTCCCTTAGAGTAAAATATGAGCACAGTTGCTCTATAAATCTGTGCTGGAGATAATGAGAGTTAGTCCTCTTAGTACAGTGGGCCTCCAGCCAAGCTTGGTGCCTGTGACATCATGCTTTGGGGAAGTGAGAAGATTGATGTGTGCGGCAACACATCCACAAACACACGTCTTTGCTTCCTAGGCAAGCACACAAAGTACCCAAATTTAAGTGTGCGTGTACATGTGTGGTGTTACATTGCCGCTGTGACCTAACAAAGATTTGTAGACAAAAAGTGATTTCATATAACAGAAATTGTTTAATATTTGCACCTGGTTAGTTTACATGTTATTTTATGAAAGTTAATTTATGTCAATCACTTAATATAGTTGAGCAAAACTCAACCTTTCTGAAAAGACTGCCCAAAACGCTTGGAAAAATCATTCTGTTGGTTATGGTTCACACCAAATACAATCGGTCATAAAAAAAGTAATTTTTTGTAAGACCAGTAAAAGATTATTTTTGAAATGTTGCATTTGGCTAGCTATTTGTGAGGAAGGCAGCTGAGTTCACAGTTGTCATTGACCCCCTTTACAAAGAAGATAAGCCCCAAAAGGTCAGTGCTGGCTGTTTGCAGATTGCTGTGTATTAATGGAAATTTGAGTACAAGAAAAACCTGTGGCAGAAAATAAAGTGCACAAGCAAAAGGGTTTACCACAGCCTCAGGAGGATTGTAAAGCAAGGCCTGTTCAAGAATTTGGGAAAGGCTCACAAGGAGAGGACTGCAGCTGGAATCAGTGCTTCAAGAGCCAGCAGATGTAACCACGATATGAGCTACAACTTTAACAAAAAACAACTGGGTTGTTGCTCAGTGGACCAAAGTCTTCTTTTCAGATGAAATTTCGCATTTCATTTGGAAAGAAAATTCACAAAGTCTGGAGGAGGAGTGAAGAGACTCAAAATGTGAGTTGCCTGAGGTCCAGTGTGATATTTCCACAGCCAGTGATGAGCCAAAGAGCCATGTCATCTGCCTAACAAAATCCAACATCAACACAGTGGTAACTGGGACTTTTTTCTTTGCAGCACTTCCCCCTTTTCCCTGCTAACAAGTTATATGGAGATGCTAATTGAATTTTGCAAAAGGACTTGGCACCTTCCCACACTGCCAGATGTACCAATACCTGCTTTTATGATCATGGTTTCACTGTGCTGGATTTCCCAGCAAAGTCATCCGATCTTAAACCCACAGAAGATCTGTTCCATGTTGTAGACAGGAAGATGAGAAACATCAGACCCAATAAAGCAGATGAGCTGCAGGCCGCTATCAAAGCCATCCTACCATTAGACCTCGACAGAACTATGGCTGAATATGGACAGTCACTTTTAATAAATTCAATGTTATTGAAAAGTTTATTTATTTCAGTAACTTATTTCACAAAGTGAAAACATCACATAGAATAACTACATACTGACTAATGTTCTGAAGGCCTTATTTCTTCAATTATGATGATTTTGCACTTACAGCTAATGAAAACAAAGCATTTAAGATTAGAATATTAGACCAATAAAACATTTTCAATTCAGAAATATGGACTTTATGAAATGTATGTTTTAATACCTGGCTTAAATGTTATTTTCAAAGAGTGCTCATTGGAATGCATAGTATTAGTTACAAAATATTACTGTACTGCACAGTTTATGACCATACATTTCAGTAGGCTGAAGTCTGTTTTTTTCTAATCTTATGTGACATAAAAAACAAAATTAAGAAAAAAAAAGAAATTTGGTGGCCGTTATCTTAGTAAGCCATAATTATAAAAATAAATCAATATAAGTGCTTGAAAATTTTCCCCGTTTTTTAAATGAACTATTGAGATAAATTCATTTTGAGGGCTTTTTTCTTTTTTAAGACGCATTTGTATTATTTAATTAGAGACAAACTGTTGGCTATTGTTTTTGTTTATCTTTTTTAAAGGACTATGTTTGACACTATCCTGAGTGAAAAACAACACATTGTTTTCCTAGTGGAGAAGAAGCACAGGTCTGACACTTTGAACTTAGATCCACTTTTGTCCATGTCACACGTCATTTCTCAAGCATTTGTGAATCCTTCAGAACCAGTGTAGACAATCACAAATTAACTTGAGCACAAACTTAAATATTTGACTATACAGTAAATGAGTGAGGATAAAATAAGCTAACACAATGTACCAGAAAAGTAGAAAAAGAAGTGAGATAGTCTTTCCATCCTGACTCCATTATTTGGTGACAATGTGATCATTTGTGAGGCTGAGTGCTCCTGATAGATGCTTCAGGAAGTGAGAAGGGTGCTGTGACATGAAGATCATCAATATTCAATCTGCACAACTTTTTTCTGTCCACTTTTGTTTGTATACTTGTCTTTTCTTTTGCCTTTCATCATTTTACATTATGTCCTTCTCTTATGAGTGCATATTTGCACGCCTCTGTCCTCTTTCCATCATCCACATTTCAGCATGGCCGAGAAGCATCAAATATCTCAAATACAGTCTCAGCTTCGTGTTTCAATCTTCTCCTCCTTTGTGAAATATTTATCTCCCTCTGACTTTCCACTTCCTTTGCCCCTCAGGAGTCAAGAGAAACCATCTATAAATCTGACCCAGGGGCCTTGAGGTGAATAGAAAAACGACAGGATGCTTTACCGCCATCCCTTTATACTGACCTTCAGTTCCTTTTATCCAACAAATCCAACCAAAACCCCCACCAACACACACGGTTTCTGTCTGTTTTTCCGCTTCTTATTCTCGCAGTGGGGCTGTTGGGGAATGTGTGAGGCCCAAGGACTGACATGGGAAGCAAACTGTTAAGTGAAATGTTTCTTTTCATGTGCAAACATGCAGAGTGTGAAGACACTTTGCCCATCCATACACCGAATTACAGAAGCCAGGATGTACTCATGCTCACAGAAATTAAGTTTTCACTTGTGCACTTGTGGGCTGTTTCACAATATAGTTGTACAATTTCAAACAAGCCCTGTTAATTATGCCAGCTACTCCTTTTAATTACATTAGTATTTTAGAGTGATAGCATTAGAAGGATTTTCAAGTTATTTATCCTATCCATAATCAAGTCCATCTTTTCAACTTGTGAAGTCTGTGCAATTCTTGTTGTTCGCAAAGTCAAAAAAATAAATAAATTTGCTGCTATCTTCAACCTGTTACTACTATCTTATTGTTGAAAGATGTTCCTCGCCTTTGAGATAAGTGGCCCCGTTGCCGCTTATGCATCCACACAGACAGAAAAGACAGGAGGGGATTCATCTTGACGTGCGATGTCTCTTTACTTGCAACAGAATGACGGCGTTTGTCTGTAACTGAAGGTCAAGCTTGGATCCCTCGCTCTTGTCAAACCAAACCACCCACTTATTTTTTGTCTGTGCCCAGTCAAAGAAACCAACTAAAGGCTTTTATTCTTTTTTATTTTTTTAAACCCACTCCAGAAAAGCTGCTTGTAGTTTTCTGATGTATTTATCCAGAAAAGGAAATGTTTGGCTTTATTTCAAACACTTGCCATTTGATCCAAGGTAGATATACTTTTTGCTTTAAAGAGGTAATTATACTAAAGCTGTCTTGCATTCTTTCATATAGTTTTATTTGTGCTGTTTTCATGCATGATTCTATGAAATTTATTCTACTTTCACCACACCAAATTTTACTTAAAGACTTCTTTCATCTTTTCCTTTATGGTAATTATTCTGACCAAACTGGGCCTAACTGGCATGTAATGTACTAATCAGACAAAGTGCAATAACTTGAGAAAAAGACATTTGTCACAAGTAAAGTCTGTATGGTTTATTTAATATATATATATATATATATATATATATATATATATATATTTCTGTTTGGAAAGGGCTTGAATTACTGCCATTTTCATGGATTCCCCTTTTATTGAAGTTCAGGTCACAATCTACAATACATTGTAATTTTTACATGATAAAAATTTGATTCAGTAAAAAAAAAATACTGAATCTGCAAGGAAGTCTAAAACACGCCTAAGTTGTAATTTCCTTAATTTTTTTTAAAGCACTCCAGTGACAACACATCCATGTATATTGACCCATAAACCGTTATTAAGAGTTGTATACATAAACAGTTATTAAGCTGCTCCATATACAGCATGCAACGTGTATGCACCATATAGCATAAACGTTTGTGTCAGTGCAGGTTAATTAGCCTCTGAAGAGTCGAGCAGTTTTTTTACTGCCAGCCTCCAGCCTTGCACTCAGCACACTATCTCCTTTGTGAATTGCTACATCAGCTGCGGGGGAGGACTACTAGTTTCCACAAGACTAAACTAAAGATGGATTGTACCGCTTAAGAAGAAGGTAAACCAGAATTATTGCCCAGTCACATAAATAACAGAAAAGTGAAACATTATTTTAAGTGAGAATATCTCATTTAATCCTGTGGATAAACCATCAACGCCACCACAGTTGATGGTTTGTTCAAAGCTCGGTAATGTGCTAAATTAATAAATATTTTGAAAGTGTCATGAGGTGCGGTTGTAAGTGGTGAGGCAGACGCAGTGGACCCAGTAGTTGAGAGAAAAGATGATTTAATGAAGAAATGCACAAATATCAAAAGTCCAGGCAGCACAGGGTGAGCAAAAAGGCTATGCTCACCCCTGGTAGCAACTGGTAAAAAATGACAGACTCGAACAGCAGAGCAGACGAGACGAGGACCCGACGAGGACACAGCGACACAGGTGACACAAAATACACAGGAGGTAATCAGGGAACAAGACACACCTGGGAACAACCAAGGGGTAGACAGGACAACACAGAGACTCAAGTCACAGAAACTCAAAATAAACACACAGAAAAACTCAAATCAACACAGAGAAAACCAAATCCTAACAGAAAGGTTTAATTATTATCTTTATTTTATTTCAGTCAAATTTAATTTCATTCAACAATGGGCCCAGCTGAAATTACTTGTCCCTACAAGTTTTTTTTAATGTGCTAGATTATTGTTTCTACTAGTACAACTGCACTTTATGCTATACATAAAGTGCAGTTAATATAGTCTAGTAGTATAGTAGACTATACTACTAGACTGTACTGTTTTCAGTGGTATCTTGAGATATAGTTTCTGCCTTGTCTCTCATCCCCGGTTCTTTATCAGACCCCACACACATTCAAGCAAATTCAAGTTGAAGTTCTGGCTAAGCCACTCCAAATTCTCAATATTACTTCGAGTTTGAAGAAACATCTGAGTAAAATTAAAGATTACTTGATACCTAAAACTTCCAGGAAAATTTATAATTTTCTTCTTAACTGTACTTGCTTCACTTTGAAATAAATCAGTATAGTAGTGGGCAAATTCTTTCTGTAATTTGTGTATCCATTCAACATCTCTTAAGAGTTTAAACCCAACCTTTATTTAGCTTTATTCTCAGAATTTCTGTGCTTCCAGACCTAGTATGAACAAGTGAGGCCTGTAAGCTTTTCAGACAATGTCTAGTTAGCTGATTACATGTTTTAACTTTCTTTATACCCTCTCAGCTACTGCATCTCTCTGCACAAGTTTTCTACCTTATTTCGTAATGTCTTATGTAATAATTTGTTTCTTTCTTTAGAAAACCAAAAAAAAAAAATGTGACTGGAGAAACACAAGCAGTCTTATCACCAGCTAATTAACACCTGTATCTCACCATATGACTGGAAGTAAATGAGAGAAGGCAGAGAGTGAGGGTAAAAGATCAGCCACCGGGGAAGATGTGAGCAAGCTGTGCTGATATGGAAATTGGGGCTTTAATTATAGATGAATACATTATCAGATCAAGGCTAAGGATTTGTTTGGCCTGTATGTTGCATTTGGAGACTGGCTGATTCTGAAACATCACCACAGACAGACCTTTGCAAACATCTCTATGTCAGTTCTCACCATTCAGAATCCAGTTTTCATTCAATCAGCTTCGTAAGACTACCATACAGCTTGAACTGACTCACAATGCATAGTGGGGTACTTTTCAGGCTCCCTTTCTTGAAATAGAAGCTGTAACTAATGTAATGGAATACTAACTTTACACGGAGTGAGATTGCTGTATAATTCAGTCACTTACTTGGAAACGTTTTTCTAAAACCTCAAGTCTTATAAACTTAAATCCAGTCACTATTATGCCATATTCTTGCTTTCAAAGAGGCCAATGGTATTGATATTTGGCTTTTACACAGATAGACTTTAATGAGTCCACATTGTACCTAGAAGTCACAAAACAAGCAGACTAAAAATACATTACTTTGATATGTAATTAAAACGTATCATCAGCATTATTGTACCCTCAATGAAGGATCTTCTGTATCTCTCTGTTCTACAACACAAAAAGATGCACCTATTAACGCAACTGCTTCTCAAACCTGCCAAACTCTCATGCCGAGAATGTCTGTTATTGGCCTGCATCAGACACCTCATTCTCTTCTCCACCAACTCCCCAACAGAGCCATCTCTCTCATCCATTACAGAGACACGCTGTTACCATCCTGCTCAGTGATGCTGTTACCCCAGCAAACAACACCAAAGAACACACTGACCACAACTAATTGATAGAATATGTGTAAGAACTGACCGCTGTGATTAGTTTTGTATATCATTGGTCTCAGGGGCGGAGCTTCAGGGAGGTCTGGGGACCCTGATGGGAGGCAGAGTATGACTTCAGGGAGCCTTTATCACTGATGAGAGGTGTAAGTATGGTGTATGTAGAATTACATAGTGGTGCCCCATTCATTGTTGACTCATGAACAATGAGTCAACAATGACCTGCACCAGGACCTGCACCAACTTGCTAACCATTTTTTAGCATGGTTGCTAAAAAATGTACCAGACCGGCTGATTTTAGTGACATAGTGGGTGTAAAATATTGAATAAAATGTTGTGCTACGTGACTGGCTTTATTTTCACTCTTACATTTAACTTTATGAGACACAAAATTACAAGTGGATCATCCATATTGTCTCCAAGTGTATTCTTGGTAAAGCTTGTCCACCAAGGTCATCAGTCACTTGGCAACAGATGGCAAACTAGCTAGAGTATTTTTACGGACTAAGTTAACATGAGTGGAGCTCCATGGAGCGGCAAAGTGAAAATGATGGAAAAATAGAGCAAGGACAAGAAAAAACTGGACGCAAATTTTGTTCCTCGTCTTGGAGATGAACCAGACTTTTTTGTTAGACCCGCCAAAATAGCCAGCCCAGTGAAGGAGCAGGACTAGTTACAGGTAGCAACTCTGACATTATTCACAAAGTGTGAGTTAACTGTAGACTGATTGTAAATTGTATCAGCCCAGCCACCTAGCCTACATCCCCTTTTCTCTCTGTCGGTGGGCTAAAGGTTGAGTTATAGTCGAGCTTTTGAAAATTCGGGTTGAGCGCGTTTTTGAGCCAAGACAGCAGTATGGCTTTTATAGTTAAGGTTTACATTGTAGCCGCCTGGAAGAGCATCTTCCAGAGCTTCCAGTTTGTGTGAACAGAGGCGCGTGCAATCCACACCGAGTTACAAACATCCAGAGGAGCACGTGCTGCTGCAATACGCTGCGCATGCGGCACGTGCTGCTGCGTACCCGATTCAACGTGCTCTGCTGCTCCGTTCGGATGGGCTTGAATTGTAGAAGGCTTGGATCCACAATTCAAAGCATTGAAACATGCAGTAGCCTGATGTTTTTGTTATTCTCTTGGTTTTTTGTACTTCATGTCAGATGGATTTCAGAATGACATAGTCGCTCTCTGTGGTGGTCAAATTTGTAGGCTCCGTTGTTGCAGGCATGTCTATGTTGTAATGTTAAATTATCATGAGCTTTATTATTTGGGTATAAAGGGCCTGGTCTTTAGCCCCACCCCCCGACTTGTTCCGCTACTGATTGGTCTTATTTTCACACAGTAATTGTGAATGAAGATCCAAAGGTCAAAGAAAATTTGACATTTTATGTTTTGAGTTAGGATGCAACAACAGTGGTCTACGAATAAGATAGACATGAAATGAAATACTATGGAATTGTGCAGACAGATGCAAATTGCAAATTGTTTTCTTCTGACAAAAATATTACTTTTAGTGATTGTTAGACACCAATACAGACCTATGCACATGCTTTTACAAACACATTCAAGGGCTTTTTGGGACAAATTCTGATTATCTTTATTGACATTTTAAAGATACCAAACTCATATGGAGCCAAATTTTCAGAAGTTCTACTCATTTTCCTCCCAAACGCTAGCAGCAATTTAACACTTTCAATTGGTAAAGCTAATGAAAATTGCCCAAGCACATCCACCCACGTACTGTAAAAACACCCTGAGTAAAATCAATATGTGCTCCACAAAGGAAAATTCAAGAACGCTTTAAATTTCAACAGGCAGGACAAACTAACAGAGCCAATTGCTCTGACTCTGTGGAATTACACTGTGGGGAGCGGGAAGCGAAAGTGCTAATTAAACCAGTAAATTCTCTCTAGGCCTCTCCTGTCTGCTGCTGCACCTGTGCCACTTCACAGTAGTCAACCCCACAGTCTGCAACCTTTAAGCTGCTGAAAAAAGCGCAATAAAATCTTGGCTGTAAGGTCATGTCTATAATAGAACCACATTTTAATCTTTTAACACTGTTTCTAATGGGCTATTGAGATTAATTTTACATCAGATGTCAGTAACAACCAAATTAATCCAGGTATACAAATAAGTCAACATAAACAAGAGTCCATACAGTAAATTAGTATTAAACTCATTTATTGAAATGTAGTAAGGACCTAATGAGTATTTCCTTTTTGTAATTACATGGTCAAAATGTCACCTGTATAGCAAAACTAGTTATACGAATTGCTTAGATGTGATTTTGAGATAATCTTTCAAATATTAATGGACCTTTCTCGCTTATATGTTTTCAGTTGGATTCAAGTTGGGTGTTTAACTTGGCTGATTTGTTTTCATTTTCTGAAACAAACTAAAAACTTGGGATTCTTATTTTGTTTGAAAATTCCCTTTTGAATCATCTTCAGATTCTTATGAACAGCCTTCCAATTCAATTCTAATTTTATCCCTCATTTATGTGAAGTCTGCCAGTAGTGTGTGAAGAAACTGGAGAACCAGAGAACCCACAGACATGCAAACTTCATGCTGACAATTCCAAGCTGGAATGCAAGGAATTAGTGCCAAAAACTGCACTAATATGAAGCCTGTGGTAACATCAAAAAAGTTAAATATTGTTCTCATCTGAGGAGACTATTCTTCCAGTATTTCATTAGCATTTGCCAAATGTTCTGTAGCAAGCTTTACAAGAGTTTCAAGCTGTTTGTTCTGTAGAAATGTGATAATATGTAGAAAACACTGAAATGTGGAATAACTGTTTCTTATCATCCCAGGTTGTCTGAAGCTCTCCGTTTCATTTGATTGGTTCCTTATAATACTTTCTGATTATTATTTTGACTCTATGTGAGGACCACCTGACTATGGCTGTTTTATAGTAAAATAATGAAGTTACCTTTTCCCCTTCAGGATTATGGCGCCCTTAACCAATGCAATCAGAATGTTGACACAATGTCTTTGAAGGTCTCGAAAGAGCTCTTTGCTTTTACTCATCATGAGATCATTCTGGTGCAGGTCCTTGCTAATGAGAAAGCTTTTTATAGGAAATCAATTAGGATTAAGCCAGCTGATGTTAACTTGCACAGAAAGGGGATAGGATGAGGTTTTTAAAAATTTTTTACAGATTTCAGCTGGTTTCCTTGCTTTTTCTTCATGTTTTCAACAATGATTCCCTGGGTGATTCAACTTTATTGCGCATAATTTAATCAATGGACCTTTTTAAATTGAAATTTCTTGTATGCGTGTGTTTCTTGGGCTGCTACTGACATCTGGTGTGAATTTAATGCAAATGAACACTATGGAACTATATTTGACATCAGGCAGTCCAAGAAATAATATAACTTGACTTCATAATCTACACGTGTCTATATGTAATGAAATGCATTTTCTTTATGTAGAAGTTTTTCTGAGACAGTGTATAAACACGAAATGCCCAGGCCAAAAAAATGCCATGTTGCCGAGGAAAGCACCAGCAGGCAGTTTAATGGCTGCAAGGCTGTGACACTTTACAACCAGCCCATACTGATGGCAAAAAACACCCTTAAAACAGCTTTTTAAAGAGAGCACTGTCATTTAACCACTTCTCTCTGCAAGCTGTCGTCACAGACTGAGGTCATCTCGGAGAAAAACATGGAGACATAGCTGTACCTTAGAGCTTGGAACATTTTGCAGCCATGTTTTGTTGTGTCTGTGTCCCCAAGGATGAAAACAACAACAATAGCAAACTGCCTGTGTTTTTAGCAGAACAAGTGAAGCCAAGTTTGCTTCTGGTCTAATTAAGCTCCTAATTAGCGTTAATTAGATGAAGGAGAGCCTTGGCATTAGAAAGCAACATGGCCTCTCTTTTTGGCCACATCAAGAACAAGACAGAAACACTGACACAACAAAGCCATTATTTTTTGTTGTTGTTATTGTTTTGTTTAGGTGAGGGGCATTTGCAGAACACATGGCTGGAGGACATAACAATCACTTTCATCACTGTTCAGCTCATTACGCTCCAATGCCAATACGCTGCGATGTTAAACTCCTTTAATAATTTTGTTTGTTTAAACAATAATGGCACATTTTTTTGGAGGCTTCCTTTAATGCTAGGAAGCCCTGATACTTTATTTCCCCATTTACTAATTTGGAGATACTCAAGCTCACAGTGCGAGGTCCTTTCTGTTTTCAAAACAATAACAATATTGAGAACGTGAGCTATATGATTTTTGCTCTAAACTGCGTGTGAGATGGGAATTCAGATACGACTTCAAATTAAAGACAGAAAAAATGATGGATAGTCACAGGCATGATTTTTTACACATTTTTGTTTGATTCTCACTTGTCTTCACAGTTTCACCACCTCCATCTGAGAGACATGACAGTGATGAATTGATACAATATGATTCCTCATTCTTTTCCTCTATTTGATGCCTGCCTCTGCATCATTTTATCTTTTCACGCTACCGCATGTGGCTGATGGTCATATTATGCATGGTAGCTAGTTTTCTATTATGTTGCACATGGGTACCACACTCCAAGGACATCAAGGGCAGAAAAAATACTGGGTTGTGGCTGCCTACTTTTTTTTGTTGTTCACTCCATCTCGGTTGTTGACAAAGTGTGTGAGAGGGAGAGAAACAGAAGGAGAGAGGCCGAATCATGAATAACAGTTGATATTTTCACACAGTGGGCGGAGACAGTCATGTTTGTCCCCACACACATGCTCAGTCATTTACGTATGTCGCCTCTATTAATCTCCTGTTGTCTCTTTTTTTGGCCCTTGTTTAGAATCACAGTGCACACTGTGTGGTGAACCAGAAGGTGAGTGGGCCTTGCCATTCCCCCGAAAGCTCTTGTCACCGTCATCAGCCGGCTTGTCATTTGCAGCTAGTAGAGAGTGGGAAGTAGAGCGAGGGCGACACTTTTCTGCAGTACTTCAGTCGTCATCCTAGACTACATCCTGCTGGTTTTTGATTCAGTGAAGTCAGAGAATAACAAAAAGTGCATGTGGTGGATGGCAAAGCCGTACAAAGTGTACTCTTAGAGGGTTATATTTATATCCCTCTTGAACTTTTTTTCACATTTTGTCACTTTACAACCAAAAACTGATGTGGGTTTTCTTTGGATTTAATGAGATAGAGAAACACAAAGATGTGCACTACCGTGAAGTGGAAGAGAAATGTAATATGGCATAAATAAAATCTGAAGACTGTGTTTGTATTCAACCGCTTTTAATGTCATTAAGCGGTTGATGGCATTTAGCATCAACCGCAACCAAAATGGCTGCACCAGTGCAACCATTTCGGCTTATAAGGTTCCACTTGTGTGTACTTCAATGTCAGTACAAATTGAACTGTTTTGTATAGGTTTGCTAGAGGACATTACTGAACAAACAGCACCAAACAAATCAGGGAGACATATGTAGAGAAGTTTAGGGCAATATGTTGTTTTGCTATTAAAACAGTTTCTCAAGTTTTCAGCAGATTGCTGAGCACTCTTAATTAAGACACTGAGAAATGAAGTATTCCAAAAATGAGATGTGATCATTCACCTTGCATGGCAGAGCAAGCAATCAACTTATTAAATTTCAAAAGCAGCCAAGAGTGCCATCGTAACTCTGGATGAATTGTAGAGATTCGCAACTCAGGTGAAAGGCAGTTAACATGGCAACTCTTAATCATGCACTCCAACAATCTTGCCTTTAGGGAAGGATGACAAGAAGAAAGCAAGATGTAGTGCTGTATACAGTGGCTGATTTGTATCAAACGTTTGTAAGAAGGTGCTCTAGATAGACATGATCAAAACTGGACTTTTTACACTACATGAAAAATATGTGAAAACTGTCAATCCCGCTGGACAAACTGACCCCAGGGTGAAAGATGGCGCTGTCAGTATTGTGCTGTAGGACATGAAAGAAGGTCAGAATTAAAGGGAAGATGACTGAAGCTAAATTCTTTAAGAAAAAGTGTTCGGGCCTGAAAAAGACTTGAGACAAGTGCAGCTTCTCTTTACAAGAGGACAAGAACCATAAATATACATTCAAAACAGCAATTAGTCACTTTCGATTAAAGCATAGATGGCCTGGTCAGAACAAATCCAGAATAAAAAAGAGGGAAAATTCTGTGGCAAAACTGGAATTTTGCTGTTTACAGAGACTTTCCATCCAGTCTCAAAGAGTTAGAACAATTATTCATAGAACAGTTAGATTTTTGAAAAGTAATTTAAAAATCATCCCTCATTTTGCACCTCATTCTGTTTGTCTATCACCGAAGATCCCCCCCAAAAATACATTGAAAGTTTTGTTTTGAAGTGACAAAAGTTCAAGTGTGATAAATACTGTTGCAAGCATCTGCGTCTGAATGTGTGAATCTATGTATTCTCACTTAAAGCATGAAGGCTGAAGAACACATCTTCAGCGTTGTCACAAACAGTTTTATATTTAGTTCAATGTTTCAGTTTGTGTACACGTTCTCATAATGGGTTTGAATGGCTGAAAGCTGCAAAGCTCTCGAGTTTGCCACTAGATTAAGAAGTGCTCTTCTCATGCGGCTGACACATCCTCATTCTTGATACCCTGAGTGCCTACCATTCCCATATGTTTCTGTGTTTTATTCCAAAGCCTTTTTCTTTGCATGTGTTCCATTTTAAGGAGGTGATTCTTCTTGAATGTGCTTGATGGTTTTCACAAAACCTGGCCAGAAATTGCCTATGAATTCAACAGGTGAAAGCAAATAAGTACAGCTCAAATGTGTTCCTTGATAGTCTCTGTGGCACATGTGATAATTCCCTCTGGGCTTAACCTTGTCCAGGAATCAGCCATGTGCTTCTAAGCCAAATAAACATTATTCTGGATCTTAAGAATCAATGGGGCTCTCTCTGCTTTGCTTGATTGGATTAAGACGTAACCAAATTGAGCATGTTAACAGTGTTCTTGTGACCTTCTCGCTCAGACAAGAAGAGAGGGGAAGCTAGTGAGAAGTGTAGGCAGTGTGTGCATGTATGGATCATTTTAATGGGAAAATGTGTGTCGCTTTCTAGCTGAAAGGGAGATCCTGAAGCATCGGAAAACTAGAGTTTCACAATACTTTGAGACATAGTCTTGAGGGTTCCCATAATTATTTGTGTGTTGCTTCTTTGGACTACTATGATTTTTTTATAGAGCTGTTTTTGTTCAGATCCTGGGTTAGTAGTTGTTTTGGAGTTTGATTGATTTGTTTTGATTTTATTCTGTGTTCCTTAGTTTCCTTAATTAGATAAGCCTTGTTTCTGTTTTACTTTATTTCAGTTAATATTTAGTATTCTGGTTTGTTTATTTTTATGTCAAGTTATTCTTTGTGCTTTAGTTTAACTATGTTCTTTATGTCTACTCATTCTTTAGTGTTTATTTCCTGGTTCCATGCGTAATTTCCATTGTCCTCAGTGCCACTCCTTCTCTCTCCCTATCTCCATCTTTCTTATTCTCTTTTTCTCTCTGTGTCTCCTCAGTCTGCCTTCTGACTTCTGTCCACACACCTGCAATCAGTTAGCTAACTAGCCCAGGTCCATTGTTTCTGCTTTCAACCACCCAGTACTCAAGCACCTCTTTCTCAGTTACTCCTTTCTGGTTCCTTCTGTTACTTCCCTGTTTTACCTTGGGTATTCCCCATGTCTCCTTGCTGGTTTTTCATCTGTGGATTATGGTTTTTGATTTGCCCTCATGCTTTTTGTAAGTTTGTATTTACATAATTTTCATTAAAATCTTCAAATTCACACACCATTTCAAAATTTTAACATTTTAATTATTGATTAAAAAACTTACATCTAGTAATTAGTTCTAAAGTGTAAAAATGAGAAGAAAATTGGACTAACTCCACAACTGAAAAACTGGTAAAAATAAAATGTGGTCTTTGTCTTTTGCATAGAACTCCACTGTCACCTGGGCCACCAAGATACAGAGAAAACTATACTGTTACTTTAATCCCCAGTGATAATTCAACCCCAGGAAACAGATTTTTATATCAAGAGATACACATAATACGTCCTTCCCAATCAACCACAGGACATCTTGAATACTGATCAGCATATATTGCTTGCATCGAGTGATGACTTTGTCAATTTCCATTTAACAGCTGGTTGCTTCTCAGCATGTGGCCTGCAGGCATATACAGATGGTGTTCAGAGCATCTCCTAGTGCAATATTCAACACATCTGTATCTGTCTGACAGTCTGTCTGCCTCTTCAAAGTAATCATTTTCTATCTGGAGGTATACTAATGTTTTGGAGGGACCCAGTCAAACTCCTGACTTAAACCTAGTACAGAATATGTGGAGGGAGATAAAAATGAGGGTTGATGTTAAGGGCCTTAAAAATAAGTTTTTAAGTGAATATCCACCAAAGATGTAGATTTAGATTGATTGATCCTGAGACTACAGATCTTTTAGGGACTTTAAGGATGACTCAAACAACCATGCACTTCCCAACCACATTAAAGCTTTAAAACTGTGATTGTCTTTGGCAACTGATTTCTCCAGGGGTTTTGTTGTAAGCAATGCACAGTTTGCATAATAGCTCCATATGCTGCAGGCACAGTGCTCAGTGAACATACAGAATGACTCTGTGCTCAGGTCATCCATTCTGCAGTGACTCTCCATGCAAGAAGACCAAAGGCATTGTTCATTACCAATTACAGCTTTTCTTTGGATTGTTGGGAAAAATGAACCATACCTCAAACATGCTTCAACATATTGGAAGAAATTACTCAACAATGGGGAAGAAAAGGCACAGTGCGAAACACATTGACAAAATAGGTATTGTTCCAAACAGAAACGTAAGAAACTAAGAGCTCTGAGCTATTACTGAGCAATGGTAGGGAGAATATTTTTCAGTGGGCACCACTTGACTTCAAACTTGACCCACTGAAGACAAAGGCTAAAAGATACAATCAAGGTCAGATGAGTGATGTCAGTCTCTTTTTGCATTACTTGTGTGGAGGCAAGGAAAGAAGCTGTTTCTTAACCCTTGTGCGATCTTAACATTCTGTTTATTCCCTTTGTCCTACGGGTCAAAAATGACACGCCCTAATCAAAGCGCCAAAATAAAGCAAATGAATTGAATTATACTCAATGGGAACAAAAAGTCAACAATTTATGTTTTTTTAGGAAATGAATTATAAAAATTCTTCTTGTAACACAACAAAACAAAATGTAGCTTGATTTTGTGAACAATTTAACATCAGCTCTTATGTTGTGTCTCATAATTAGATGTTCAACACAAGATGGAGAACATATTCTGCTCAATATAAGGTATTGAATATAAGAAGAACATCTTCATGAAATAATGTTCATCTCATGAAGATGTTCTTATTCTGAACATCCTCAACACAAGATGAAGGACATTTTCTGTTCAACATAAAGTGTTGAACTTATAAGATATTCTTATGTTAAACATCTTCAACATAAGCTGCAAAACATCCTATCCTTCCCACCCCACGTTGAACTTAAGATGAAGAACATCCCCATGAGATGGAGATCTTCTTCATCTTATAAAGATGCTTTCATGATGAACATCTTCAACATAAGACGAAGATCATCCTATCCTTCCTACCCCACGTTGAACATAAGATGAAGAACATCCCACATTGAACACAAAATGTTCAACACAAGATGTTCAAGAAAATCTTCATAACGTGAACATGTTCTTCACCATGTGAAGACTCTCCTATGTTGAACATCTTCAGCACAAGAATTTGTTCAACTTCTTATGCTCAAGGTCCCATGTAGGACAATGTGTGCAAACATACAATGTAGCACCTGTTAGTGAAACGTCTACTTATCTGAGTACAACTAGTGGTACTCAGATTCAGCATACCTTCATATCCTCTATACCTAATTTGTTTTTATTATGTCTGACATTGTTTTTTCTTGTGTTTGGGAACTTGTGTGATGTAAGGGGTAGACTGCAGGTTGAGAGTACAGGTGCAGGTCAAATGCAAGTTCAACTTGTACATCAATTGAGTTTCTTTTATATGTGTGTTAAAGTGGGGGGGGGGTGTGCAGGTGTGTGTGTGTGTGTGTGTGTGTGTGTGTTAGAGAGAGTTTGTGTGTGGCCTTTGAACTCTTTTTCTGGTGATTAAATGCTTTTATAATTAACGGGTCCAAAAGGGCCCATAAGACAATCCTTGTACCCTACTGGTGTACAGCCCACATGGAAATATAAACAAAAACAAAGTGTCACTTTTTCTAATGATGTCAATTTAAGAAAAGTCATAAAATTTCAAGTCGGAAAAAGATAGTTTCGGGTATTTTTTCTACAGCTAAACATTCTAGTGGGCCACTTTTGACCCGCAAGACAACACAAAATTAGGCGCCCGTCCTTCAGCTGATGCAACACTGAAGCATAACAAATCCTTTATTGGCATCAAATGAGGCAGGGAGTATTTCATCATTAACCAGACCTTCACAGAGACCCTGAACGTCTCTAAGAGAAGAAAAAAAATAACATGACAGAAAAGAAAAGGGCAAAGGGAGGTAATGCATTTGGGAAGCAAAGATGGAAACAAACAGGGAACTATGAGTGAACTTGTTAGTGGTATTTATGGTTGGTTTCTGAATTATTTTAACTACCATTGTAGAAGGAGATAAAATAGAGGGTAAACAAAGCTTCTTTTTTTTTATCACAAGACATTACTTTGCATTCTAAATACATTTAGTTTGCTTCTCACGACTTTAAACAGTTTCCTATTTGAGCAGGAATCCATGCACCTCATTCCACAGCAGATGTCTAACTTTTTTGCATGAGGTAACATTTAGAACTGTATTCATCATTGTTTTCCAAGTTAAAATGATGACATTTTGAGCTCAAACAAATGAGAAAATCCTTTGTTCCAGTAACTGAGTGCCTCACCTGGTTCACAACTAATTAGCTCCAGCTCTTTTGTAAGCAACTCTTTGCTTGGCCAAAGTGAACTTCATAAATATCCCCAATTCCCAATTTTAATTTCTTGGTTTAAGGCCTCGGCTTTATTATTCCAGCTAATTTTTAAGCAGATATTTTTCTTCTGTTTTTGAAAAAGTCCATTCCAAAACATTGTTTCTCTATATAATGTTTCTAAAAGATATTTGCTTCCTTTTGTTAATGTTGTGCAGCTGTTTCATATTCATATTCTATGGCTGTTTCCCCAAGAGACCAAACTGCATCTTGAAGTTACAGGTAATGTCAATAGGCCTTTATGCACATCCCCTCTATGCACAGAAATCTTGTCTTTTATTAAATTGGGCCACATGGATTTTTAATTTTCTGAAAACCATTTGCATTGTATGTGAGCTAGAGGAATAGGATGCTCCATGTGCCAGATTGCTGGCCAAGGTCAGTATTCATTGTAAAAGAGTGCTGTTGATAGGTGTGAGCAGGGTACTGATGCTGCAGAGTATAACAAGACAAGATTAAACATCCATAATAATCCACTCTGGTTTCAAGTGCTTTCTGCCGCTAGTTATCCAAAAGAGAAACATTTTAGGTTTTGCCATAAATGTCTTTGTTTGAACCTGTACAGAACTGTTTAGTTTGTACACAAGTTTTCAGGTTTTTGAAAGCTAGCTAGACCTTTATTTCATCTGGCAAAACATTAAGAACAATTTCTCATTTACAATGTCTAAAAGAGGTAAAGCAAAAAGCAAAAAGCAAAACAATTGCATAACCCTTTAAAATGGTCAAGTCTGTTAGCCCTTTTAGGTCTTCGTAAAGCTGCCATGAGAAGTCCCTTACAAGGAGCATTTTTACATTTTTTCCCCATTTATCCAGACATATTTGTAGAATTTGCTATGTTAGTGGTTTCATGTAAACATCTATTCTGACCATTATGTAGTCTAAGTGCTAATGACAACTGAAGCATAGTGAAAACAGCACTTATTTGTGATATTTAAATACAATGGTTAAACCATATCACTACAATATTTCTGCAACATTTTCCAGACTATAATTTGAAAAATGTTAAAGTACTATTGCTTTGATAGCTTTTTTTCATAGAAATGTCTTAAATGCGTAAACGTAGCATTTTGGTTACCAACGATTAAACAAATTTAAGGGAGCGCCCATCAGAATTGTAAATGCATTGTAAACAGGGTTTTCTAATGAGGTTTCATTTTATGTTTTAGTACAACAGTCCTTAAAGAGGATTGTTCTATGCGATCTACTGGTCCAAGTCATTTACCAGCAGGATACTATGTTCCAGTCAAATTCATAGGATGTGGATAATATAATCCCAGATGTAAGCGACTAAATTGAACTTCTTTTGTAGGGAGGTAAAAAATTAGCCTGAACGATGGCATGAGGAGCTTTGTCATCCAGGGGAAAAGCTCAGGGTTGAATCACTGCTCCTCCTCTTTGGAGTCCGATCATCTGGTTCAACCATCTCATCAGGATGCCTTCTGGCTGCCTTCCTTTGAAGCCATTGAGAGGAGATTTCAGTGTAAATCCTGAACCGGCTGGAGAGGATATATCTTCTGGTCTAGGAACCAGTTGAGATCTAAAAGAGAGTCGGAAAATAATGACAAATGGGTGGATTGTATGTTTCAAAACACAATATTGTGTTATAATCTTTTGTTCACAGGGTGCTTTGGAAACAATTTTACTTAAAAATTACAATTATTTTAGTGCTTGGTGCTAAAAATATTTTGTTGTTTTAGTCCTTGGTAACTGTGAATTGAAAATTCATGGCTCCATTTACTTCATTTTAAAAAATATGACATTCAGCTTGTCATGTCTCCCACATTAAATTGAGGACGGCAGTTTTCCTGGTCTTTTTCAGCTCTCTTCACAGGAACCAAAGTGCCGTAATGGTTAGCGTTTCAAAATATTTCTGCTGTGCAGTTCTCAGCCCTGGGAGGCCAACACATTGTTTTAGCAGCTTAGTGTTTGTGGTGATGGCAAAGCAGCAGCTTCCTGTCACTAAAAGACAGTATATGGGAGGCAGTCAGTGGAGAGAATATGACAACTAAAAGATGCCTAGAGCTGACCAGAGCAGGACAGGGATTTAAAAATCATGCTATTTAAAACTCCAAGCTGTGATTTTTTCTTACACCAGCCAGAAGTAAAAGTGCAGTGGACAGTCAATCCTTTGACTTCATTACAAGTAACTAAAGTTGCTCACTCTGCTTTCTCCACCTGCACTGCATTTTTCTTGAGTAACACACACATACACAAAATGCCAAAAGCGGCATTTATTGTCACTCAACTCTCCTTTCTCCCTTGCTTAAATATTTTCACACTTAATACGTACCCTTGCAACATTTGAAGTGGATTTTTAATGGCTTAGGGGGCCGACAAGTTTGACATATAAAATCATATCAGGCAAACATAATGAAGAAGTCCATGAGGAGAAAGTTGTGGCAGTTGGCTGGCACTGCCTTAGATATTTCATGCCGTTTAATCTGGCATGACAAATGTGTGGGGATGTAGCTGTTCTGAGGACCGAAATGGAACACCTCTCCATTTCTCACACTCTGGTGCCATCGATCTGTCTGCCTCTGAGTCACCAGGAGTGCCAAATCAGCAGCTGAAGTAATGAGGAGCCAAAGATACAAAGGAAGAGCTTCCTGGCAGACTTTGCAGAAGTTGAAATCAAAGTTGGCTTTTGTCTTTTTCACTCTACCACTGTCACAGATTTAAGTCTGAAATTTGACATTAGAAACTCTAACAGGTACAACCATGTCACAGCTGTTACAATTCTGCTAAAATCTGAGAGCAAGGTTTTTAACAAGGTTTGGAGGAACTGTGAGTCTAATCTCTGGATGCTTTCTTTGGTAAGGACACTCAAAAATGAATGCTTCATCATGGCCAATCACCATGTAAAACAAGATTAAGTTGTTTACGCCAAGCTCATTTGATAAAAGTGTGCCAAGAAAATATCTCCCATATCAATACACTACCATGACATGCCTAAATACAAGGTAGAATTGTACAGTGTCTTATGTAGTTGATGCCACGTTCTAGTCCTGCTGTCTGTATATTGCTTTGAAAATGTTATTCATTAGAACAGGTAACTTTTCTCAGATCTTTTATTGTCCAATTTTGGTGACTGTGTGTGAATTGTTCTCTTAGTTTCATATCTTCTGAGTAAAATGGCTCCCACTATGGCATTCCGCTCCTGTAGTCCCCATCAATGTTCAATGAGTTATGCTTTCAGAGATTTTATTTCTCCACATACCTTGGTTGTAACATGCTTATTTGAGTTTCATGACATGATGGTTTTCAGTGTGATGTGGAATGTTAGTTTCCCACCACGTATTCCAAAAGTGTCAGTTTTGGTTTCTTCTGACCTTCTTCCACATTTAATTTTTCAGGTATCACTTGTGCCAAATAACAGATTACTGATTAGATCACTTTTGTAAGTTCCAGAACACATTTTTTAGAAAACTTGTTTCTTTTTTTTTTTTTCATTCACCTCAAATGTAAGTCCCACTTTGGTTGGTCTTTTTACATAATACCACAATAAGCTGGTGGTTGTAGATGACAATATTGTGTATGAAAAGTTCAACTGTCACTATGAACTACTTTTAGAAAGTTGGAGTGATGCAGTACTCACTGTGACAGTCTGTCCAGTGTGTGCTCAGATGAAGGGACAGCAGCAGTGAAAGGATGATGACGTTGAATTAGGCAATAATGATGAAAGTTGAAATATTTATTCCTGATATTTCCACCTGGAGCATGAGGTCAAATATAGGATCCGCTTTGAACGGTCATTAATATTTTGATTCGGAAAAAAAAGTAATGGTTAATGAGGTACATTTTTATTATTATGATCACTTCTTAGCTCATTTACATTTTTCTCTCTTTGTTCAATTTATATTCTTCAAACTGTTTTTAGTTCTTTTGTAGAACTAAAAGCATCCTCAACCTCAGGATCTCTGTACTGTGTACTGCCTATCATTTATCCAGTCTTCTCTCTTTTACTTCAATTTCTCCTGCCTTTGTCTTCTATTTAATATGATTATCCTTTGCTTCCCAGTTCTGTGCCCACCAGAACTGGGGTCTTCTCCCTCAGGACTCTGCATCTCTCTTCAGAGTTCCTTATTAAAAATCCAGACCTGGCCTCTGGGAGTCCCTCACTGTTTTTTTCCTATTCTTACCTTTCTTTCCCTTTTCTCTTTAAACACAGACACAAAAGCATGAGGAAAGGGTGATAATTTCTCTCTGGTTTTTCACCCATGAACTCTTCACATTTTCAGCATCAAGAACCAATTAAAGTAATGGGACTAAAACTCCCTGAATGAACCAGCACTACCATCACTTCACTTCTGTTTCTTTTGTCACGCTCACCCTGCATATTTGATTGAGTCCCTCTTGTGTATCTTGTCTCTCTGAAAATTAATCACTGCTCGCTGAAATCATGGTGCCTTAGCGATGCTTGTGATTACAGAGGACCACAAATTTACCATATTTAAGCCCTAGCAGATTTTTTTTGACAATAATTGGTGTCTTGCCACAGTTTTATTATAGTGAAATCTCTGCAGCTGCTTCTCTTGACCAGCCAAGCGTCAGACAGGTGAGAGATATCAGATGATGCACTGCGTTGCCTCTGGATCGCAAGTGCCCTATTCCTATGTATAGGCTGTGAATGTTCAGGAGAATGAATGTACAGAGTTTGAGAGCAATGGCTGCTGTCAGACAGCAGCACTGGAGAATCATGAGCAATTTTAGTTACTCTTGTCCAAATTTCCACTGGATTTTCTTTGCTGGGGAAAACTATTTGCCCTTTCACAAAGTTGAGTTGTTTTTGCTTTTTTGGTCATATTTGCATATTCAGGTCATCAAACAAACTTTATTATTAAACAAAAATACAAAGTTAATACAGAGTACAGTTTTTAGACAATAGCTTCTTGCAGGATTGCTTTAATGCAGCCACTTGAATGACTACTCTGTCATACCACAACATCTGAATTGGATTTAAGGCCAGACTTTGGCAAGGTCACTCAATGCTATGTATTTTTTAGGCACATGGTGCAATTTTATTCCACAGTCAAGCAGCTATGTTTTCTTCAGTTGTTAGAAAAGTGTTGTATATCAAAACAACTTAAAAGAAACTTGACTTTGCTTCATAGCCGTATGATGCCTTGAAATTGGCTTCTGTCTCTTTAAGAACCTCCTTCTGTTTCTGGTCATTCTTCCCCTTCAGCACATCACAACAATGATCTTCCATGCCGCCAATTGGTGCAGTTTAAAACGGCTCTTGTGAGTGTTGCAGTTCATGTTATTAAGCTCAGCAACCACCAGTGGTTAGTAATTGCTGATGCCATTAGTCTTTTGGGGCTGAGTGGGAAGGCATATGGGACGGGGTTCTTTCTGTGGTTTGCTGGAGTCCCAAAGCCTTAAAGTTTTCACATACTTAATCCGAATCTGAACAGTCGATGCAGAGTCAAGTGGTTGTGGTCTGTTCATATTTGCACACACCTTTCATACCACAGTGCAGACCAGCTGGACGACACTCCTCCTGCTTCAGTATGTCACAACCCCACCTATCAGGGTTCCCTCTCTCTTCCTGCATCTTCTGCTCTGTTTTTATGAAATGATCATAGAGCAAATGCCACACTTTTGTAAAAACACCCTTGTCTGCGTTCAAAAGTATTAGGTTTCATCCAGGAGTTATTAGTCTTTTGTCAGTATTTTATTATAGTCTTTTATTATAGGAGTTATTTAGCGGAAAACCATACAAACAATTACTCGCCGTATCGGATAAACGTTGCTAAAAAGTATTCATTTCTGCCACAAATAAAAAAAATATATATAAAAACGGATAGTGGAGCACTTCGGTGAATTGTGAGCAATTCCATTTTCACCTTTCACCTGAATTTTCACTCGAACACCAGAGTTTTATTCATATTGCCTTGGAGGACAAAGAATGAGAGATCAAGTCTTTTTCATTTTTAACCAAATTGACACTTGACTTTGCGGCGCCACTGTCCTCTTCCTGTGGCCCTGCACTCATCGGTTTATTTTGGCAAAATGTTTACAACTCAATGAGTTTAAACAGCTTGAGGTCACACAAAAACAAATCCCTTTATGTAACAATGAGTCTCAGTCCTGTATTGGTGGCCTATGACAGATGCTGACACTGAATCACCATGACGTGGAAGATAATGAATACAGCACACGTCTTACAGTAGGACATTGGAGTTATTTTTTGCTCATTTGGCAGATGGCCAAACACTGTCTCTCACTTCATGTGGCTTGCACTGTAGTTCATGTGATTGCACCAAAATCACATTATTATGCTCTGACTCAGAAGCTCCAGGGAAAGAATATCCTTGCCTTAGAACCGCATCAGCTTGCGCAAAATGAAGCTTATTTTCTATCTGGTCTGTCCTAATGAGAGTAGACATGTTTTTTTCATAATATTGTTGATGTATTTGGGTACATGTGCTTCCGCTGTGAGGGATCTTGGGGATACGGTACTTCAGTGACTACCCAGTGTACAGCTCTATTAGCTCTTAACCTCAGTGCAACTTAGGTGAACACAAAATGAGCTCTGCAAGTCGGAGAGATTTCCCTTCGGCCCAGACATCATTGCCGCTGCAGTCGAGCTAAGAGCTGGTAGCAACATAGTGAACATATGCTCAAAGGACAGAATAATTGGCGAGGGTGATTAAAAGATGCTCGGAAAATTGTCACAGTGACAAAACTGGATTCTGCATAATTAAACTTTACCTAATAATTCAGATAGACAACAGACTGCAGACTCTAATTAAATTGCTATTTAACTCTTTGATGCATCTTCTGTAGTTTACTTTCAAACAAAATCTTAAATGAAATTTTTACTCTGGGTTCATTAAAGAGTGCCCTTAATGAAATGTACACAGAGCCCTGAATATAGATGTTGGACAATAAATCAGTCAGTATTTAGAAAGCAACAAAGAAATGCTTCTGTGAAGTTGGTGAAAGACATAATTGATGCAATGAATGGCTAACCAAAATGTGTTTCTCGTCTTCTCGCTTTGAATTAAGGAGCTCATTGACTGTCAGAAAAATATCTTCCTCCAAACCTATGAACTGCTGAGACAAGAAAGCATAAATTCATGTTGCTTTCACCAAATTCTGTAGTCTGAATATGAAATGGATTTTTACGGGACATGTTTGTCTAATCTGACACTGTCCAGTTTTGGTGACCCAGTATAAATTGCGGTGTGAATTTCCTCTTCTCATCAGGCAGGGGTGGCACCGGCTTTGAAGCTCAGTGTTCAGATATGGTATTCCTTCACATATCTCTCTTGTAATGAGTGGTTATTTGAACTACTGTTGACTTTCTATCATCTCCAACCAGTCTTGTCATTTCACGGAGATCAAAAAGACAATGTCCTCTACACAACAGATGGATATTTCCTTCATTTTTGATCATTCTCTGCAAACTTGAGAGATGGTGGTACATAAAAATCTCAGTAAATCAGCAATTTTGGAAGTACTCGGTCAGGCTACTCTGTCATATTCAAAAGACAGAGTAGCTCTTACATCCACTTTTTTCCCCCATTCTGATATTCAGTTTGAATTTGACCAAGTTGTCTTCATCATATCTAGATGCTTAAGTGCATCAACCTTTTCTAATTGATGATCAACCTTTTCTAAGATGATGATTATTGCATCATCTTTCATGCAATAATGTACGAAAGAGACCTGAAAGAGTTTGAACTGGTTACTTTGAAAGTTAAATTCCTTTTTTTGCCCAGAGCTTTGCTATTCACTAGCTCTTCTGAATGACAGTTGAATTTATTTTGAGTTTCTTTAGATTTTGTTGTATATTAACCTGCCTTTACGACCAGGTCTCTCTAGCAGATTTGCAAACCAGGAGAAGTGAATCTGTCTCATACTAAAAATATTTCGTACTCCTCCACCCTGCTTCTCCAATAGTGACATATAATACTGATAAATAAGGCAGTAACAATGCTCGCTGCTCCAAATACTGGAGGAAACTGTCATTTATAATAAAACAGTATTTACGTACTTCTGGCATTGCACCTTAAATTTTTCACAAAGCAACATTTTCCATGTAGTAGCTGTTCTTAGGCTTAATGTATGGACTCTAGTTTTAAACCAAGGAGAAAGACAGGCTTGACCATTTGTATCTCAGTGTATGATGGATTGTTTAATTCATGGCGTTAAGTGTTGTATCACATTTGTCCAAGATATTAATTTTCACAACCTTTTTACATTTAGAAAGCCAAACGAGGTCTCCCACCATTCCCACAGCAGGTCAGTTTCTACTGAGCAGGAGGGTTTTTATATAAAAAGCTAATAGGGGGTTTTCTCAAATATATTCTATATTTTTACAGTGGGTGACACTAAATGTCCAAACAATTCATCACTGTCCTCAAGTATTTCGCCCAGTTCTATTTCCTCCTAGCACCTAAAAAGTCTTCCTTAACGTTTAGAGTCTCATTCACAGTGCCAAAAACAACACTTATAGGCATCGCAAGATGTGTGAAAAACCTCAAAATAAACACCTCTGTCAACAGTAGCATAACTTAACACCGAAACTGTAAGAAAATCCAAACTGTAATTTAAATACTTTTAGCTTTTGAAGTGGATGAAATTCATGTTAATGAATAATATTTTTATTATTTTTTTATGTTTTGCTAAATTAATTACATCTAATAATTCCCAAAAAATCTAAAAGATCTCAAATAAAAAAGTAAGACCATTTAATTCAAAGATGCAGTCGACAATTGGTTAAAGATACGTTGACAATCACCATTGACTTTATCCAGATTTATCACAAGGCCCTACATTAATGGTTCAGTCATAGGGTAAAATGCAGGAACTCCTTAATTAGCAGCATTTAACTTTACGTCTTCATGTTACACCATCTTTTTGCTCCTTGGATGCTGTAAATAGCTCATCCGGAACCAGTCTTTGCACATTCATTCCTCTTAATCTTGTTTGTGATCAGGTTTTTGCTCTAAGCAGCCCTACAGTACTTCGTGAGTGATGCCCTGTTCTCTTTAAGAGTGTGCAGCATTAATAACACAAAGTAATTACTTATTATCTATTGGCTTTATCTAGTTGACAAGACCCATGGCATTACCAGAAAGCTGAACAAGCATCAATTAAACCATAACTCCTCTGTGTTTGCATTTGTTCGGTGGTAAAGTATGACAGGTGAAACATAATTAGTTATTAAATTGTATATAATTGACCGTTGAGTGAAACAGATTCACAGCATGTTTCATATATCATATGTTAATTCATGCAGAACAGCAGTAATCCATCGTATGTATGCATGGCTGCATGCTTGTCTCACCTTGCACCATGCTAATTTATACTTCTATTTTGCTCCAATGGGCCATTTTTCTTCTGCTGTGCAGCACCTGTTCTCATTTACAGTGGGATCACATACTCTCACACAGATTTCCCTGAACGCAACAGTTTGTTGACTCTGAGTTACACCTGCAAATATTGAACACTTTGTAATTCATGTTTTCCTAGACTCAGTAATCTCACTGACAAGGAACAAGAGGCAAAGAAGGGAACAAGGATGAACCGGCTCCAGAAATAGTTTTGTTCCTCTTTCAATTTTGACTTGGTGTTCATATTTGCAGTTAGTTAGCAAATTCACATATTTTAAGCCTGCAGGACAAAAAATGAAACAACAGTCTGGTGGACTTGAGATGCAACAATAGAGCTTTTACAGTATCTACCAAATGTATTTGTACACCTTTAGCTTTTTTTTTAAAATGTTCATAAGATAGACCATTACAAAATAACATACATTTGTGAAAGGAAAGAAAAATGCCTAATGTTATGTTATATATATTAAGAATCATTTATAGATAAAGAAAGCATATAAAAATACAAATTTGAAAAGTTTGGTATGGATTTGAATTCAATCGCCTTGATTCAGTACTTTGTACATTCAACTTTAATTATAATTACATTTGCTATTCTTTTGGGCTTTTGTCTCTATTGCTCATCTAGAGCCAGACATTTCAGTCAAATTACATGGAGAGTGTTTTGTCCAAGCTAAAAAAAAAAACCTCTTTCACAGCATGATGCTTTACATGTTTTACAATGAAATAGTATTATCAATTTTCTGTTACATATAGCATTATGCATGAAGACACAACTTAATGCAATAATATCATCAACGCAATAACAGTGTGCACAATATTTAAATTGCAATTGATAGTTGGGTGTACTGTAATTGTTGGCTAATATATTCCAAGTGTTATGAACTTGCATTTTCCATGCTAATGTAACATTTAGCCAGTTGGGCAGAGTCTTACAACAACAGTTGCTCGCATCGAACACAAGTGACATTGTCCAAAATCCTTGAAGGTCACAGAGTGGTGGAAGGACAGATGAAAAAGACATGATAGAAGAAAATAGGCCTGTATTGCACTTGATAGTGTTGTCACAATATTTACCAAAATTCTCACCATCACAGATTTAAAATAAATGCTAGATGGTGCTAGAAATCTCTGCTGATTTTTTTTTTTTCCACTTATTTATGAGTAGTGCCAGTGAGTATGAAAGAAACCAAGTTGCAGTTGGCCAGCAACCTTCATCTGTATTGACAGTAAAGACTATATGTTTGTGAGAAAACCTTTTGCTGCTGTTGCTAAATGGTGACCCGTATCTAAACCACTTTCCCTCAGCATGCCTGTCATTCTCGAGCTGACAACACACAGATTCTCACTCATAACTACACATGTGCGAGTCAGTCTGACATGATGAATGGCTCCAGCTCACCTCACAGACACTCAAAAATGGCTTGTTGACAAGATTCAGAGAAGAGGCTGCCAGCAGACCCCTGGGGGTGAGAGTAAAAATAGCGTGAAGTAGGGATATCGGCTGAGAATGGTCGACAAGGCTGGCCTCTCATCAATCAGTTGGAACACCTGCTGTCAATCTGTTTCTTCTGCTACTGTGTGTTTCTTCCAGTCAAACAGCAGTCCTCATCCACTCCTAAAGCTAATATCCATGTTTTCCATGTTTCCTTTTGTCACATTATAGCTCATGCTGATGGATTTTGGAGCTGGTGACTCAATCACCCAGCTGTCTCCATTGAATTATTACCAGAATCATGTATTTTTAGTTACTGCCTGGGGAAGGTAGTAGGCCCAAATGAGTGCTTTTTCCCTGATATTGACAATTAAAGCTGATTTACCGTAGTGTACGTGGAGAAAGCAGAGTGTGCTTAAAAATGACATGCAGAAGTGAATAATCTGTTTAAAGTGGGTGGACCTGAAAAAAATCACATTCAGAAATGTTATTCATAAAACTGACGGTTATGTGTAGACAGGGTATTGATTCACACCTTAGGTTTAGGAGCCTTTTCATCTGATATTGATTTATAAGTAAGTATTAACTGGCTTATTAAATAAAACAAATGCACAACATTACACTGTAGATATTTGGTACTGGAACTAATTTCCAGTTTTGGTACTGGAAATGAGCTCCATTTTGGTACTGGAGCTCATTTCATTTAATATAGCATAGTTTCAAAAAGTTTACCAAGAGAAATGAATAGTCTGATAAACATTTGTATTTACTACAACTTCTCTGATACCCAAAAAATATATTACACAGCAACCAATTAATTTGGAAGTCAAAGTCCACCTCTGTGTAATTTAATGTCAGTGTAAATCCAGATGTTCTGTGAAGGTCTGCGAGATTTGACTCAACTACTTGTATGGTTCAATCATAAACCAAGACGTGTGACATAAATGTGTATGAGACCACAAGTATCCACAGGTGATGTACACTGCAGGCTACTTTATGATCTCATTGAGAGAAGACCCTCCATTATACTAATTATGAATACAGAGAAAATTAATTTGCTATATTAATCATGCAAAAATCTGTATTATTTCAGTACCTCTAAAGTCAGGAAACTTGGCAAAATAGAGGAAAATAAAGTTGTTTAAAAAACATTTTCACCTTGACTAATATTATGCTTTCTTGAAACCAAAATCTCTGCTACATCATCTGTTCATGTGCAACAGCAATAATTGAGTAATTAAATGAAATACACATGGATGCGAGTCAATAATTACTACAGCAAAAATTGAGTTTTGGCCAGCCCAAGTTATTTCTTGCTTATCATTTTGGACAGAACCGGCTTTACCAAGTTGCGACTGAAAGTGAACCTTTTTACAAGCCCAATCAAATTGTAGTGTTTTGCAAAAGTATTTATATCACTTGATTTTCCCCCCACATTTTATTAAGTACAAATCACAAACATCAACATTATTTTATTGTTTTTTTTTACATGATAGACCACTACCAAGTGTAAAATTGCAAAGTGTGGCCTGCATTTAAAATCACCCCATTTTATTCTACTAACCTTTACCACCTGTGTGTAATTTATTCTCAGGGCCAATAGTAACCCCAGAAGAACTGCAAAAAGTCACAGCCAAGGTGGTATTGACAGTACAGGTATTAGTCATGCACTTCGCAAACCCGGCCTTTATTGTACAGTGGCAAGACAAATTCCTTGTTCAAAGAAAACTACAGAAAGTCAATTCTGCCGTTTGTAAACAGGAAGGCAGGGGACACTAGAAAGTCCTTTTGTCGGAAGTGATGCTGTTAGAAGCTGCTAGAGAACAACTTTAAAGCTACAGCCTGAGCTACAATGGCAGTGTTTAGATATCAATGTGCTAGAATGGCCCAGTCAAAGTCCAGACCTAAATAATATTCAAAATCTGAGAAAAGTGTTGAACATTGCGGCTGATCTTGAGCTACTCTCGAAAGAAGAATGTATTAGCGATTAGGTATTACATTCAGCAAGTACTTTTACTTTTAATACTTGAATATTTTTAAAAGCCAGTACCTTTTTACTTTTACTTAAGTACAAATGTTAATGTGGTACTTTCACTTTTACTAGAGTACATTTTTGTCTATTTATTTGTACTTTTACTTAAGAACATTGTTTGAGTACTTTCTCCACCACTGGCAACAGGGATGTTTCCTTGTAAATAACTATTCACTGTCAGATGTCCTTTACCTTTACTCCATGCAAGCCTCCTCTATTCAAATCAACTTGTGCTTTTGTTTCTTGGTGCATTGAACTCTAGTGGCACAAAGATCATTCATGGGCTAATTAATCAATTACTCTTATCAGAATTCCCCTTTAAATGTTGATAATATGCCTCATTTTTGCAGATCTGATTTTGTTCAGATTAGGATCACAGAAAATCTTTCAGTGCTCTGCTTAACTGTGGGCCTGTAATGTGCTGTCTGACATTGGAGGGAAATAAGCAAGGGTTTAAGCTGGACTGTTATTATCACTGACATCTCCAAATAAATCATTAGGGCCATACGCCAGCATCTGATTATGGGGCTGAAGAGAGGAAAATAACTTTAGGAAGGAAAGTGTTTTTAATTTGTCGTTGTTAGGCTGAGCAGTGTGGGTGACTCTGTGGGTGGTATAGTGTTTTGAAGATCAGTTTTGCTATGAGATATCTTTTGAAGGCAACTATGTCTTTACCGTCATGAAACAGTATCCTTTAAATTGGATGCAGACATAAATTCATGCAAAATTTAAACTTGAAATAGATTCATTACACATTTTACATACATTATTTCTGTAATTTTTTATATAATTCTGGCTAACATCTAATGAAAATCTAAAATCCTGTTTCTCAGAAAATTCAAACTAAAATTTTATGAGCATAGTATGATTCTATAAACACATAATTAGAAATAAAACATTCTAAAATCAACCAGAGCATCACTAAACTGGATCCTAGGTGCTTGAATAGAAAGTCACGCAGGTTCTGCTCTTGTTTGTGAAGATTTTAGTTGTCATCCAGAAGGTTTCTTCAGTTTTGAACAAGGATAACAAGTATGAGCTGGAACAACTCTCAGTGGGATTTGTGAGTTTTACAATAACAGTTTTTACAGCTCTGTCCCAATGTTAAATTAAGTTGAACAATAACTTTAACTGAGATATAAAACATGTTCAGTTGCAAGCATCTAACCACCACTTGTATTCTCATTGAATCATTATATGCAATTTTATATTCCTGAATGCTACATATTTTCATAAGATAACAAAATATCATAATAAAATACAGGACTATAAATACAGGATTTTAATACAAAAATGTTACCTGACACACTCCTAGGGGAGAGTAAGCTGCAAAAAGTAATCACTGAGGAAGATGATTGTTCGGTGTGTTGCATCCAACCATATAATACAAGGCTTAGGGGGACAGAAAAGTGTAGTTCAACATAGTGCACCCATCACAGGAATAACTGCTCCACTGATAGGATTGTGACACAGAGCACATTTAAAGTTTGGGGGTATGAACTGAAGCTAGAGTTGTGTTTCAAGAGCCACCACACAGACACTTTCCAGAGCTGTTGCTCCCAATTTATTAAGACAATTCTTAGCCATAGCTTACATCTTAAGGAGAAATGGGAGTAGATTGTTTGTTCGTCCCAAAACCTTTTGCTGAGTTAAAGACTGTTCCTAACTGACCTGAGCTTCTCTCACATGTCAAACCACACTGATGCAGAATTTTATGCAAAAGAAGCCACAACCAGAGTGCATAGACTGTAAAATACGGGAAGGTAGACTGACAATTTTAAACATCAAAAAGGCAAATGATGTTCTATGCTCTATTTTATGAGCATAGAACGATTCTATATCACTCTTTGTGCAATGAATTTTTATATTACAAATTTAATTTGAATTGAAATAAGTTAATTTTATTTCAATACACATTTACAAAGATTTAATTTGGAATTTAAAGGGGCTGCAATGTGAGAGACTCAGTTTATCTCAGTTTTTCCCCTGAAGTCCTCAATTGCTACTAAGACAGTAAAACATGTGAACTACAGAGTATGTTGCTACGGCAACAGCAGTTCTGAGGCATCCTCTAACAAGTTGCCTGGGAATGCAGTCCTGGCTGTTGCATAAGACGGGACCTTCTCTCTTCCGCTCACTCGCACATGCTTGTGGGGCTTTTCCTGTGGCAGAATTTCACATTCAGCATGATTTATTCATAGATGGATAACTCTGCTGGATATACAATTACACTAAATGCAACCCCACCGCCATCAAGCACAGTTTGTTTTAATTAGGGTTTGCGTACTTGTATCGGTGGCATTGTTGGACTTCTATTTCTGTGGTTGATTTGAGTGGAAAGAGGGCTTTGAAAGCATTAGGTTCAAGAGATTGTGGTTGAATAAGAAAGCAGCAGGCATATTTGGCAGTACTTCCAAGTTATGTGGGATAAAATTACCACACTAAATATCAGCGTTAAATGTTTTCAACCCCAAAAACTCAGCCTTAACTGTTCTCATTCTAAGGAGAACAAAATCTGCTGATCCTCACACCGTGTTTTATTTCTTTTCGTCACCATATTGTTCTGTCCCCACTTTGACTGGTAGAAGGAGAGAGGAGTTGAGGAGTGCTGAGCGTAGCACAGATAACACGCTCCATCATTAGCTGACTCACGATAAGTATTCTGACGCTCGCCGGCTTCTCTTTATCGAGCCACCGTAATCTTTCTGCTGCTAAATACTTTATGGAGGCATTCAACTCACCACAGCGTAAGTAAAATTGAGTGTTACAGGAAAAAAAATAGTAATTTTTGGCCTTTTGCGACAGAATGCCAGTTGCCTAATCATTTTAAAATATATTAGTGGAGAAAGTGATGGACAGGAATACTCATATCTGCAAGTTTAGCTCCTTTCCTGAAGCTGTTGTCACCATAGACTCCCCCTGAACATGCAGCAACATACACAACTGTCCTCCCTTGAGCGTTGCTGTTGTTTACAGAATCTCAATAGACAATACCTACTTGCCTCTGCTAGCTCTTCTTCACTCTAATCTATCCCGCCATGCTCTCAGGCACACTTACAACCTGCTGTGAGAAACATTGTGGGATGTGGTGTTTGATTGCCAAGCAAGAATGGAAATGGGAACACGCGCTCTCTCCTGTTTCTCACATTCAAACACGTGTGTGAGCATCAGTTTGATGCAACAGGAAGCACAAGAAGCAATGGTGCTGTAGTTGCTTGGTGGTGGTGCATCAGCGGAGCACCCAAACAGGGGAAAAAAATCCAGAATTAAGCAGGAAATGTTTATTACCTTGGTTTACAGAAGCTAAATTTCAGTGGCATGAGGACTGGTAATGAAAAACTGTTGAAATGGAACAAAGTTTAAGAAGGTAGAAGCAGGAACTAACAGAACAGAATGGACAAAGATCTCAGTGAAGGAAGCTGAAGACAATTGACTGCATAATCTTTCTGATTAACAGAAAACAGGTGTGCTATTAAATAACTTGTAGGTTTACAACAATGTAGCTGTGTGCCATTCATAATGATGATTGGCAGACAATGAATGGCCCAGTGGTGCCATTCACTGACACCACTGGATCCTCTGACCACCACCAGCAGGCAAGGATGGTTAAGTGTCTTCCCCAAGGACTCAACGACTGAGACAGATGGAGTGAGGATTTGAACTGGCAACCCACTCGTTACAGGGCAAGCTCCTACTGCCTGAGCCATCATCAGCCTCGAAACCTTTTAAAGAACAAATTCCCTGTAGTGAACCGGCTTTTTAGATGTAGGGAAGAAAAAAACCTAGATTTTTTTTGGTTAAGAAAATGTTTCTCATGGTCAAAAAATATTACTTATTGCTACGTTGTGGCTTCTTGTATGGAGAAGACACATTATATTTTTCCTTATATTATCCTAATACATGTGGTTGATGCACATAGGAAGATAAACAGGAGAAAACAAAATGAAAACGTTATCCAGTAGGATATTCAGTCAAAATATTACCAACTAGTATAACTGAACAAATCATTTTTTAGGTAATTTCCCTCCTGTCTAACTGCAACAGGATCACATCCAAGCTTGATTACAGTTTAGCTTTGACAGCAGTTTAAGAGTGAGAACAGCCATGCAAACGTATGACAAATGCATCAGTGACATATTTTGTCGTCAGGTCTCAGCACTGTGTCAATCAACTGTCAGGAAAACATCAGGGGGTTTTTTCCCTTTTGGAGAAAAATACCTCTAACAACAGATTAGATTCTAATTGTTCTCCCTGTTTGCTAAAAATCACATTAGCAGCAGAGGCACTATAATATCAGTTTATCCCCATGTGTCAGACTTGACATGTCTGCATGAAATGCTCTGTGCTGCCACCTGGATGGACAAGTGACAAGGATATCTCCCAAAGACATATGTCAATGCTAACATTGATTGGCGCTGACAGACTTCACTTGTTGACTCCTCCAATTGAATAGCTCAGGAGATTCTAATTTTAGTCTTTAGGTCACAGTTTCCTTCTTTTGAGTTTTTAAAATAAACATAGAATTCACACAGCTCTTAACATTTAGGATTTTATAGGACATCCCTGAAGCACAGTTATTATATAAACCTCATGTCTTCTATTACTTGAGACATCTTAGCTTTTTCCATTGAAGTACTGGGGAATATTGGACAGTTTGATGCCAGGCGACAAAGAATTGACACCTGAAAGACTGTTTTACATGTGTTGCTTCAATGCTGTGACTCAGTCTTACCTTCACCCAAATCCTCTCTTAAACAGCAGCAAGTCGACGTGGTTAGGTGGTATGCTAACGCTGCCAAGTGTGAAGGTCGCATGCCTTTGATCTCTCAGTCTAGTGCAGTGCTTTATTATCTTTTAACTTTGTTTTCAACTCCAGTTAGAGTCTCAGCCAAGGGAATAGTAGGAAGTGTCAGTGATACTCAGTGAAGATATAATGCTATTTAAATGCTAATGTGTTAAGAGGAGCAAAACGACCTTTACTCACACCATGCATGTGAGCAGATTGAAAGCCCCAAACAGAGGCCCTTAATAAATGAGCATCTTCCTCTGACTCTGTTGGCCGTCTCTATACACCTTATGTCAGGTATGATGCAGGTTTATCACAGTTAAACCACAGGGGCTTTTAAAATCTGTGTACATGTAAAATTCAACACTGCTGAATGAGTCTATGTTACTCCTTTTCTTTCGTTTTATTTATTATCAGGGGTTCTGTAAAATAGTCTTTCTTTTGAATTACATGATTGCCCCCAACTTGCAGTTGAATACTGTGCACCATAATATAGGGTTACCCTAACCCTAACTCTGTAGCATAAAATTTGAAAGTACAAGTGAAAGGTTTAATAATCTTCAAAACTTTGTTTTCTGGATCGGAAAGCACAAGTAGAGAGTATAAGAACATTTTATATGAAAAGTGTTTTATTCATTTATGTTTACTCCCATTTGATCTAATAAAATCCAGTTCAAAAATTGCTTAAGTACAGACATATCTTACAAATAAGTTGTTAAACGTGATGATCTTGGGATCAGGAACTCTTTAGAAACAACCCAAATTACTTTGATCACTTGCGTAAACCTTCAGATCTTGTTTGATCTTTACTGAGTTTGTTAGACTTTCCCATAGTTTTGATCACTGTTCAGTTCCAGGTAAATCCGTTTTACTCACGCAAAGAAACCTACCAGCCTCGGTTTGAAATTATATAATACATTTTAACTTGTTCACCTAATAATGTTGGAATAGAAAAATAATAGATGATGCAGTTTTATGTTCCATTATCAGGCCACTTTGGAAAGAGATCTTCCAGTTAAATTGATAAAAGCTTAAAGTTAATTTTAATTTCATGTATGTGTGCATGCAAATTTATAACCTCAACTGTTTGCCAGTCATAATTGTCTCTCTCTTTGCTTTTTACTTGCCAATCAATGGCACAGATGATTTTTCTCATGATGCCTCATGCAAATACAAACAAGCCCTCAAAATGCTTCTGAAGATATCTCCTTTCAGTAATGTCAAAATGTGTTGCTTCCATGAAAGACATGGGAAAAAATAAGATAAAGAGAGACAGAGAGAGAAGGTATACAAGTCTGTCATCCGTCGTATAATCCCAGAAAGAGTGTGTGACTGTGTAGGAAGATAATTTATTCAGCAAGCATCTCAGAGGACAGCTGTCAAAGAAAGGTCTTGGAGTAAGATGGTGACTTAACATCAGACATGAATGTAGCATCATATAAATCAGTGATGCGCCGTCACCCTTCTGATTACAACACTGAGCTAGTCTGAGTCAGAGCTGGAACATTCACAGGATTTGGCCTGTTTAAAGTTTGCTCAGTTGCGCCTTTGTAAATCTGATTCCTCTTGAGTGAACTTGTCCCATCTTTTTCGCTTCCTGCCTCTTGAACACTTGGAGGACTCTGGATTAATTTTGCAAAAGGCTGCCAAGTAGTGATCCTCATAGAAGATTGGTAAACACAAGAGTTTGTTTTGATCTCAGTAGATGGAGGACGGGAGGAACACAAGAGCATGGCAGCACCGCACAGTTGAGAATTTGAAAAAAAAAGGTTTGAAACATTGAATAAATTTAATCCAATTTGATAGATGAAAGGATCCTCTTAACTGTGGTCACATTTCAGTTTCAGTTCAGAAAATAGCCTTGATTAAACACAGGGTTTTATGAGAGATGCTCTCAGAGCCAAAATAATTAGAAGGAAAATCGTGAATCCATGACTTCTTTGAAGGGGTGACAGGGCCCGGAGGAGATGAAATCACCATGTTTGTCTCTTTCATTCCACAGAAAAACTTTTGCTGCAAAATATGTATGCAGACCCAACATTTTTGATGTCTCCTGTTTTTGCCTTCTTAAAAACAGGAGAGTACAGTGAGAACATGTCCTGGTTATGGTGACCTGAGACTCTGCCCAACATTCAAGATACGGGAAGTGGCAAACAGACAAAAGAGTGAGGTCAGTCTGGTCTCAAAGAAATGGCTAAGATGTCTGGGGCCTCTCAGCACTGCATTATGTGGTGGTGAAACATAATGGGTTAAAATGACCTGGAGGCCTTGTATTTCAACATCAGTGGAAAGGTAATGAGAAACTTTGTTGTTCTGAAGAAGTGAATTACCTAGTTCTAGATGAGGTAGCATAAAAGCTAGCAAAGTTCTCTTTAATAAAGAAGGTTTGCTTATAGAGCTAAAATACGGCGACTGTTTAAATTTTTTCCATGCCAAAAGTGGCACTAATATTCGAGAATTTGTTTCTTTTCTTATTATTTTGATGTTCAGTCTTGGTTTTGGTTGAACTGGCAGCTGAAGGGTTAGATGTGTGGTTCCAAAGTTCTACCGTTTTGTCTAAAGCTGCTCTCCTCCACCCACCCTCCCACATGTAGCTCATAAAAACTCTCCTTTGGTTTATGAGGTTACAGCCTGAGTGTTGGTTTTTATGAGGCGTATCTTAGTGAGGCAACGGAGCTTAGTTTTGTTATCCTGTTTGTTTCTGATTTCATAAGAACAAGGTAAAAAAAAAAAAAAAACAGGTTTCCAAATGTTCCTGGGTGAGCCTTCTTTTCATAAAATGTTTTAACCTGCTGACTTTATATTATAACAGTCCTGAAAGATCCCTGTCAGGACCATGCCTACTTTTATTCTGTTGCATAATTTGACACATTTTACACAATGTTTCACACAAAAATGAAGAAACTATCACACCTTATAAGTTTTAGAAATGTTCTTGGCATCAAACTGCACCGCACACCTTGTAAAATGTTTATACCACATTTTTACATTGTGTGGCCAAACAGTGATATTTTTTTGTATTTCATTAGAAATTTATGCACCACATCAGCTGTTTACTTGAAAAATGGATGTACATCAATCCGTTTTTCAAATGATTTTTAATTTAATGGATATTTAATGCCATATTTTTATAGGATATAAAATGTGGCATGCATTTGTAAACCAGTTCAAGCCAATACGTTTAACTGTAGAACCAGCTTTCTGCAGTTACAGCTGCAGAAAGCAGTTTGATGCATATCTCTGACAGACTTGCCTGTCAGTTTGAGCAGTCTTGTTTTGGCAGGTATGCATCTGTGATAGGCTCTTGCAATTTTCAAATGATGAACATTGATATTTCCAAAGCTTCTGACATTGTTTTGTAATTTTTTTCATGAGGCTTTATGTTTTCTAATGTTTTCTTCTCTACCTGTGACACCTTCCCTGCACAGCTTGATTTCCTCACAGGTGGAATCTGTTTAGCTGATATTTAATAGAGAAATTCTGGGTTTTGCTAAGGGATATTAGAGTTGGCAGAAAATAGTAGGCAAGAAAATTGACAATTTTATTAAAAAGCACAGAAAAAATTCATTTCAAGTTTGTAGTTTAGTGTGACAAAATGTTCAAGGGATGTTAATATTTTTATAAGGCACTGTAAAACGTAATTAATTTTTTTTTCATACCTAATTCTGAATAAAATTGACAATTCTTAATCCCAAATAGAAGATCATAATGAGGTTTAGCGGCAAGCTAAATATTTCCTCTAATTCAACTAAATTTAAAGCTAACATGTTTGTCCTTGATGACGGATCACAGAGTTGGTTTTTAATCTAAAACAACAGGACACCCAGAGAAAAAGTGAAGGGTAGTAGATTTGGTGATCTCCTCCCAAGGACTTCTCTCTGGCAGTATGCCTCACAGCACACTCCTCATTTCTTTGACAGATGACGCCGACACAGCAGAGTGATAGGCTATTATTTCACTTTGCATTGGATAAATGGCAATGTAGGCTTTTACCTGTCACCTGCCCTTTCCTTTTATGTGTTCTCTACTTTTTTCTCCTTCCTTGCAGAATTATACCATTACAGATGTGATTTGAAGGGTGCTATAGAAGTGTTGAGATTTAGTTCCTGCAATCTGTAGATTTCATGTCCACATGTTGGGGACTTTTTGTTGTTGCCCTGTAGCTGAAGTGAGTGAAAGAGGTGAATAATGATCGAAATGTAGGTGAGGAGGTCCCTCATTGTTAGGTGTGAAACAGCTTTCTCTTCTGGTAAAAAGCTTTTTATGTAATTTTCCTTGTGTCTCTCTTTCTTTTACAGACCAGCAGTATTCATGGTCACCCTCGCAGTACTTCGATGAGGAAACCTACTCCCCTGCACCCAGGAACATGAAGGGTCTCTCTGGCGGCCGCCCTGCCCATCTCCAGCTAATATCACCCACCTCACCTTACACCTGTGGCTTGGCCGATTGTGACCACTCCCTGGATCACCATCTTCACCATGGTGACCCTCGGTCACCCACCTACCTCCTCAGCCCCACTGACAGCTGTGCCCTTGAGAGTCATCACCGCTGCTCCCCACGGAGTTCCATCCACTCTGAGTGTATGATGATGCCAGTGTCACTATCAGCCACCGACCACTCTATATCCAGTAGCACTTTCCCTCGTATGCATTATGGCAGCGCTTCGAGAGATGGAGGTGGAAACAGTTCTGGCGGTAGGGAGTCTCGGGACGATGGTGGTTCCTCCTCACACGGTGGCAGTGGCAAAATGAACCGGATCCCTGCAAATCTTTTGGATCAGTTCGAAAAGCAGATGCCACTGCACCGAGACGGTTTCCATACATTGCAGTACCAACGCACCTCCACCACAACTACAACCACAGAGCACCGCAATGAAAGCCCCGGCCGAATTCGCCACTTAGTTCACTCAGTACAGAAACTCTTCACAAAGTCACACTCCCTGGAAGGATCCTCCAAGATGAATGGTACCAAAAATGACTCTCACAGGGACGGCTCACATCACCACCATCACCATCACCAAGGCCACCACAAACACAGCAAACGCAGCAAGAGCAAAGACCGCAAATCTGATGGCGGAGGAAAGCAGCGCCATGGTGGATGGTGGAGCTCAGATGACAATCTTGATAGTGACAGCACGTACAGGACACCGAGCATCATGTCGCGGCATCCTGTCGACCACATCACCCACTGTTACCCAGACTCAATGCACAGCCATCTGGCTGGGGACCTGTCATTAAAGACCTCCAAGAGCAACAACGAAGTCAAGTGCTCTGCCTGTGAGAGCATTAACATGGCACCTGAGGGCAAGTTCATGAAAAGGAGTTCCTGGTCAACATTAACCGTCAGCCAAGCCAAGGAAGCTTACAGGAAGTCTTCACTCAACCTGGAGAAACCCATGACCCCCACTGACCTCAAACCAAGCTTGAGACCATGTCACTATCTACAGGTATGTTTCAGGAGGGGAAGTAGAGTGCTATTATGTTGCTATTATAACAACACAATAGCTTCACTCAAGCATTACAGGCCTATTTACTCATATTTTTTCTAGTAAGATTTGGCAAACTGATAAACAGTTGGTAATGCTATTAACTTATGGATTAAAAAAAGAAGCTGGCATTTTCAATGGTAAGACTTCCATACAGTCACATCAGCAACAACAGTGAATATTACAAACTGCAACAAATTTAAAAACTGTACATGTTAAATTATACAATAAGATCATAAATACTATATAAAGATATGTAAAATAAGCCAAACGCTTTTTCTTTAGATTTTAACAATTAAACATAGAGAGGACCTCCTTAAAGAGGCCTTTAGGAAATGACTGCGTGTGAGGCTTTTAATTAGAATTCATTAGAAATATATGGTGTGTATTTGAAACCAACTCAGAATATTCACTATCTAAAAATCAGAGATGTCTGGCATTGCAGTTATTGCAATGCTAACAATGCTAAATTTGCTAAATGTCAATAAAGCTAGTCAAAAATAGCTTAACAAAGATTACCATCTGTTATGGATTTTGTTTTAATAAAATAGCAAAGTGCTAATTTATTGGGCTGTTTAGTGTGATTTTCTCAATCTTGTGCACAGAGATGGTTTGAGTTCTGCTCATGAATAATTCATGGCTGTTCAAGAGAGGGCCATTTGTTTTTGAGGTATGTTGTCAGTGAAAGTAGCAGATCCTGAATATAGCAGCTTTTCAGACGACTGTTCAAACATTTATGCCCCATCAAAGCTAAACCGTTGACATCACCAGCATTCTTATACAGTTCTTAAGGTTGTCCATTTCCTTGTCTAATTTAGTTGTGAAGTAATTTTAAGTAAGTGAGTTTTTGTGTTTATTAACATGTTTCTTCGACCTGGAAATAACATTAACCTCTTGGAATGATTCAGCCAGTCCTGATGTAATTGTGGCAGTGAAAATGTAGAGAGAGTTGAAGATTAGGGGGATTCCCAGGACATCTTTCAACCTTAACACTTTGAGCTCACCACCAAGGATAAAGCATGAAACTACCAGTGGCACATAATATACAAAAAATATTTTTCCATTGACTAGAGAAAAGGGTAACAGGGTCACTACTTGACTTGAAAAGTAAAATACAGATGATAATATATATATATATATATATATATATATATATATATATATATATATATATATATATATATATATATAAAATCTTAAAATCTTAAGTATAGATTTTTATATGTAT